>PVIW01009372.1:0-52394 GCA_004026585.1 Noctilio leporinus
AAACTGGATTATCTATCCTGTGCCAGTGAATTGAAGTGACTGCTAAGCCTGAACTCGTTTTGTTCCTACATGGAACCCACAGAACAGCATCCTCGGCAGGGAAACCACACTACAGGGATGGGTTTTATCCTGCTCAGCTTTTCTGATGTTCCTGACCTTCAAGGGTTTCTTTTTGGAGTGTGTTTAGTAACCTATGTGACTAGTCTGATGGGAAATAGCCTTATCATTATAATAATCAAGGTTGAGCCTTCCCTTCGGAATCCCATGTATTTTTTCCTGGGGAACTTCTCCTCCTTGGAAATATGCTTTGTGTCTGTCATTGTCCCCAGAATGTTAATAGATTTTTGTAGACAAAATGGAAGTATTTCCTTTCTGGCCTGTGCTATTCAAATGTATTTCTGGTCTTGGGAGCCACTGATTGTTTATTCCTCACCATAATGGCTTATGACAGATATGTTGCCATTTGCAAACCATTGCTCTACCCTCTTATCATGAACAGCAGGAGGTGCGTCCAGTTGGCAGCTGGCTGTTGGATGACAGGAGTTCCAATCTGCATAGGGCTCACCTACCAGGTTTTCTCTCTGCCCTTCTGTGGATCTCACCAGTTGAACCACTTTCTCTGTGACATACTTCCAGTACTTCAGCTTGCCTGCGGGGACACTTTTATGACAGAGATGTCGATTTATGTGATTGTTGTCCTAGTTATCACTACTCCTTTCATGTTGATTCTTGGATCTTATGTGAAAATAATCTCCACCATCCTGAAGCTGCCATTTGCAACAGGGCGTGCCAAGGCCTTCTCTACCTGCTCTTCCCATCTCATGGTTGTGGCTTTATTCTTTGGCTCAGGCATCATTTCATATCTGAGACCAAAGCCCAGTCATTCAACAGGGATAGACAAATTTCTTTCTCTTTTGTACACTGTTGTGACACCAACGTGTAACCCCATGATATATGGTCTGAGAAACAAAGATGTCAGGGGGGCACTGAAAAAAGTCTTGTCAAAATGGACTGTTCTATGATGTAACAACATAAGTTCCTAAAATTTGGTTCTATTTTTTCAGTTTCCAGACATTAATTTTAATTCTTCTCCAATGTTGCTTGGAATCTTAATTATTCTGGGTGAGTTATAGCATATTGTATCTCACATTAAATAAACTCTGTTGTTATTTTTAAATAACAAATTAATTCCAAACTCAATCCAAGGTATTAAAATACCTGACATAACACATTGGAGTCATTAATGGTTGTTGTTGCTATTGTTGTTTTGAAAGATTCTAGAATATTACCTACATTTTTTTACAATAAGAGGATTCATCTTTGTATTTCCAGAGCCCAACATATAGGTCTGAAAAATAACAGGTATCTAATTAACTTTGATAAATTAAAACAATGACTAATAGCAAAAATATTACCATTAATGTTTTATCTGCTCATGATTAATAACTATTATAATCAGGAAAGCTCAGGAAAAGCAAGGAAGGAAGGAAGGAAGGAAGGAAGGAAGGAAAGAAAGAAGAAAGTTGATGCATTATAAAAAAGTTGACCTGTTTTTAATGATGATTCATTATATATGAAAAAGTTGGGCACACTTAGTTCCATTATTCTGTTTTCATCCGGAATACTGTCATTACTTTGTTATGTGAATTAGAAGACATGATTGTAATTTTGTTATATAGGTTTTAAGTGAATAGAAAAGACAGTACAAGTGGTGGAGGGAAGAAAAATAAAGATATTTGAGTAACCGAAACAAGGATTTTTTAAAATTTAATTTTATTATTGTTGTATTACATCAATCCGCTTTTTACTCCCCACTATCTCCTTCTTCACCCCCCCCCCACTACCCCACAAAGTCAATCCCACTTGTTGTCCATGTCCATGGTTCTTCCATACTAGGTTCTTGACTAAACTGTTCCCCTTCTTTGCCTCTTTCTCACCCCTCCCCCCATCCCCCTTCTCCCTGCCCACTGAAGGTCTCTTCACTGTATTCATGTATCTGGTTCTGTTTTGCTTGTTGTTTGTTTTATTCATTATTATCCTGAAATAGGTGAGATCATATGGTATTTGTCTTTCACTGACTGGCTTATTTCACTAATAGCATAATACTTTCTAGTTCCATCCAGGTTGTTGCAAAGGGAAGGAGTTCCTTCTTTCTTTCTGCTGTGTTGTATTCCATTGTGTAAATGTACCAAAGTTTTTTGATTCCATCACCCACTAATGGGCACTTAGGCTGTTTCCAGCACTTGGCTATTGTAAATAGTGCCGCTATGAACATAGGGGTACATAGGTTCTTCTGAATTGGTGTTTCAGGCTTCTTCAGGTATATTCCTAGTAGTAAAATTACTAGATTAAACGGCAATTCCATTTTTAGATTTTTAAGAAAACTCCATACTGTTTTCCATAGTGGCTGCACCAGCCTACATTCCTACCAACAGTGCACCAGGATTCCCTTTGCCCCACATCCTCGCCAACACTTGTTTGTTGATTTATTGATGATTGCCATTCTGACAGGTGTGAGGTGGTATCTTATTGTGGTTTTAATTTGCATCTCTCTGATGGCTAGTGATGTTGAGCATTCTTTTATATGCCTTTAGGCCCTTTGTATGTCTTCCTCAATGAGTTGTCTGTCCAAGTCTTTTGCCCATTTTTTAATTGGGCTGTCTGTCTCTCCGGTGTTGAGTTGCATTAGTTCTTTATATATTTTGGAGATCAAACCCTTGTCCGAGGTATCATTGGCAAATATGTTTTCCCATACAGTTTGTTCCTTTTTAATTTTGCTGGTGTTTTCTTTAGCCGAACAGAAACTTTTCAGTTTGATGTAGCCCCATTTGTTTATTTGTTCTTGATTTCCTTTGCCCTTGGTGAAATACCAGTAAACATATTTCTGCATAGGACATATTAAATTTTACTGCCTATATTTTTCTCCTGGACCTTTATGGTGGCACTGCTTATGTTTAAGTCCTTTATCCATCTGGACTTTATTTTGGTATATGGTGTAAGTTAGTGGTCTAGTTTTATCTTTTTGCATGTTGCTGTCCAGTTCTCCCAACACCACTTGTTGAAGAGACTGTTTTTACTCCATTTTATGTTCCTTTCCAATTTGTCGAATATTAATTGACCATAGAGTCCTGGATTTATTCCTGGGATCTCTATTCTGTTCTATTGATCTATATGTGTATTCTTATGCTGTTACCACACTGTTTTGATGATAGTAGCCTTGCACTATAGTTTTATGTCCAGTATTGTGATTCCTCCTACCTTGTTCTTCTTTCTCAAGATTGCTGTGGCTATTCATGGGCAGTTTTGGATCCATATAAGTTTTCGAGGTATTTTTTCTATTTCTGTGAAGTCTGTCATTGGTATTTTAATTGGGATTGCATTGAATATGTAGATTGCTTTGGGTAGGATGGACATTTTAATGATGTTAATTCTTCCCATCCATGAACATGATATATGCTTCCATTTATTTGTATCTTCCTTAATTTCTTTCTTTCTTCAGTGTTCTGTAGTTTTCTGAATACAGATCTTTTATCTTCTTGGTTAAGTTTATGCCTAAGTACTTTATTTTATTGCTATGGGAAATGGGATTTGTTTTCTAGCTTCTATTTCTGATGTTTCATTCTTGGTATACAAAAATGCTTTTGATTTCTGGATATTGACTTTATACCCAGCTATTTTGATAAATCTGCTTATTAGGTCAAGTAAGTTTTTGGTGGAGCCTAATGGGTTTTGTATGTACACTATCATGTCCTCTGCAAATAATGACAGTTTGACCTCCTCCTTTCCAATTTGAATATCTTTGATTTCTTTTTCTTCTCTGATAGCTATGCCTAGAAATTCCAAGATGATGTTGAACAGAAGTGGAGAAAGTGGACAGCCTTGTCTCATTCCTGATTTTAGGGGGAAAGTTTTTAGTTTTTGCCCATTAATTATGATGTTGGCTTCAGGTTTCTCATATATGGCCTTTATGATGTTGAGGTATGCTCCCTCTATTCCATTTTGCTGAGGGTTTTTATAACTGGTTGCTGTACTTTATCAAATGCTTTTTCAGCATCTATTGATATGATCATATGGTTTTTGTCTTTGATTTTGTTTATGTGCTGTATTACATTTATTGATTTGCAAATGTTGTACCATCTTTGCATCCCTGGGATGAAACCCACTTGATCATGGTGTATGATCTTTGTAATGTACTGCTGGGTCCTCCAAGATTTTTCTTATACATTTCAGAGCTCCAACGTTGGTTTCATATATGTTTACCAGAGTTATTTCTTCTTCATGGATTGTTCCCTTAAGTGTTATGAAGTGTCCTTCTTTATTTCTTTTTATGGACTTCATCATAAAATCTATTTTGTCTGAAATAAGTATTGCTACTCCAGCCTTTTTTTCATGTCCATTTGTTTGATATATAGTTTTCCATCCCTTCACTTTCAGTCTGTGTCAATCTTTTGTTCTGAGGTGGGTCTCTTGAAGACAGCATATATGTGGGTCATGTTTTCTTATCCATTCAGCTACCCTATGTCTTTTGACTGGTGCATTTAATACATTTACATTTAAGGTTATTATTGATTGATACTTATTTATTGCCATTTTCCCACTTTGTACCTGTGTTCCTCTCTGTCTTCTTCTGTTTCTTCATTTTTTAAACAGATCCTTTAGCATTTCTTGCAATGTTGGTTTGGTAGAGATGTATTCTTTTAGTCTTCTTTTGTCTGGAAAACTCCTTATTTCTCCTTCCATTTTGAATGAGAGGCTTGCTGGGTAGAGTATTCTTGGTTACAGGCCTTTGTTTTCCATGACTTGGAATACTTTCTGCCCTTCCCTTCTGGCTTGGATTGTTTTTGTTGAATATTCATCTGATAGCCTTCTTGGAACCCCCTTATATGTTGTTTGCTGTTTCTCTCTTGATGCTTTTAGGATTCTCCCTTTGTCTTTGAAATTTGCCATTTTAATTATAATGTGTCTTGAAGTGGGTCTGTTTGGATTCGTCTTCATTGGGACCCTCTGTGCTTCCTGAACTTGAGTAACATTTTCACTCATCATATTAGGGAAATTTTCTATCATTACTTTTTTGAACAGGTTTTCCATTCCTTATTTCTCTACTCCTTCTGGTATCCCTATGATACGGATATTATTGCATTTCATGTTGTCCTGCAGCTCTCTTAAAACCTCTTCATTCTTGTTCAGCCTTTTTTCATTCTGTTGCACTGTCTTGGAATATTTTTTCTACATTGCCCTCCAGCTCATTGATCCAATCCTCTACTTCCTCTAGCCTACTATTGATTCCTTCTATTGTATTCTTCAATTCAGAAATTGTATTCTTTATTTCCTCCTGGCTCTTACTGATAGTGTCTAAGTCCTTTTTAATGCTGGTGTAGCTCTCAGTAAGTTCCTTGTAGCTTCCCTGAAGTTCTTTGTAGTTCCCCTGGAAGTTGTTTATAGTTTTCTTCGAGTTGACTGAGCTCATTGAGCTTCTCTGTCATTATTCTTTTGAATTCCATATCTGACAGTTTGTTTGCCTCTGTTTCATTTAGTGATCTTTCTAGGGATTCCTTCTTTCCTTTTGGTGACGGACCGATTCTTTTTTCCCCTATTTTGGGTGTCTTTTATTGCTTGTTTTTGTCTTGGATTCATCTGCTTTGGTTCCTTACCTTTGTGGAACACCCTTCTGTGTTAGGCGATTTGTGGAGTTCAGTGTTGCAGTCTCCTAGATTTCCTCAACATGTTGCTCTTGGGGTGCCCTTTATGTCATTGACTTGGGCTGTCTGATTGTATTTTGGATTTTCTCCTTTCCCTCCAGTTGGCTGATTGAGAGACACTCCTTCTATCCCATTTCATATTTTTGAGTTGCTCCTAAAACAAAACCACCAGTCCAGGCAAAATAACCATACCTTCAGAGATATCTTTCTTCTTGAATCCCCCTTTTGACTGCCTATGAACCTAGCTATATACTCATACCCTCCAAGGTAACCCGCACTTTTAATCACACTCTCAGCTGCAACTGAGCCAGTCTTAATCGGGATATAGATATGATAACACTCTTGTAGGAGGGGAAAAATGATTAAGTTGACTAAAGTATAGATATTTTTGAAGGGTGCAAAGGAGTAGCAAAGATAGAGGGGAGACGAGAGAGAAAGCCAACTTATCTATTCTTTAGAAATGAGGAGAGGGAGAATCAGAATGCCTTAAGTGCAAATGAACAGGATAAGCCTATATATATGGTGGCCACATCTACCTCCCTATACACCCTTAATGAGCCCTGATTGATGCAGGTGGAGCCAGGACCTATCTGTTTTTAGCAGAAAAAAATGAATGTGTAGTCCCTAGTAGCACACCCACCAAAAAAAAAGAAAGGAAGGAAGGAAGGAAGGAAGAAAGGAAGGAAGAAAGGAAGAAAGGAAGAAAAAAGAAAGAAAGAAAGAAAGAAAGAAAGAAAGAAAGAAAGAAAGAAAGAAAGAAAGAAAGAAAGAAAGAAAGGAAGGAAGGAAGGAAGGAAGGAAGGAAGGAAGGAAGGAAGGAAGGAAGGAAGGAAGGAAGGAAGGAAGGAAGGAAGGAAGAAAGAAAGAAAAGGAAGGAAGAAAGGAAGGAAGGAAGGAAGGAAGAAAGGGTTTAAGCAGCTGGGAAGGGGAGGAATACTTAGATTGAGGACTGGGAATGAGCTGTAGCAGGAGAATGAGTAGACTTTAAAACAAGAGTAGGAGAAGGGTCTTGGGTATTTAGGTGGACTGAGATAAGGGAGGAGTAAAAATATGTGAGTTGGGATACACTATGGTATAAATAGTACTTACTTAAAGTGCACTAATTATGAGGGTTGGAAGTAACTTTTGAAAAGGATATATTAGGGGTTAATAGTTCATATAGCTCTCAGTGTAACTCAGGTGCTTGAGACTAGCAGTGATCCATTTCCTGAGTCTGCCTCTTTTTCTTGATCAGGTCTCTGCAGTCTACAGTCAAGCTGCATGGTCTTGGAGTGGCAGGGCCTATGGCTGTCACAGTCAGGGCTGATTCTGAGTGTCAGTTCCCAGGTTGGCTGAGCCTCCAATAGCCTAGCTGGGTTTCTGTGCTGCTGGTGTTTTGGGGCCCTTCCTTCTCTCACTGGTTTTGTGTGAAGACCAGCAGGGTGCTGTGGTGTCTAGGGCTATTCCTCCTCCTCCAGTTCTTGGAGGAGGTTCCTGCTTACAATGGGCACCTGGCTCCAATGTGGGGTGGCCTGAGACCTCACTGGCTCCTGTGATGGCTGGCCCAACCCGGCAGCTCCCAGAGGAGGCAGCCTCTGTCCCCCCATGAAAATAATAAATAAAATCTTTAAAGAAAAAAGAATATGTGATAATATTAACATTAACATTCATATGTCTGCAAATTCTGTTGATTGGTTCAAAAAGTAAACTCAATTGTGATATTGGTCAATGGCACCTGCCTCCTCTTTATATATATAAAATTCATAGGGAATGTCTCAATTTTTCTTAACTAAATCATTGTTGAGATTAAAATTTAATTTTTTATAAAGTTGAATGTCTATGTTTAAAAGATTATTTTCCTATCTTTTCTATAAAATATTTCTTTATCTGTTTACTTTGCCTTTCTATTTATATTTTGGACTGTTCCTCAGTATTTAGGAATAAGACAAGAGCACAATGGCACCACATTTCTAATAGGGAAACTGGACCCTGCTCTCCAGATCCCCCTGTAATTTTCCCTTGGTAATTTTTCCTTTCTGGAAATCTGTTGTGTGTCAGTTACACTACCCAGAATGCTCATGAATCTTTGGACCCAGAAAAACATAATATCTTTGGTTGCCTGTGATACACAAATGTGCTAGATTCTTATGCTGAGAGCCACTAAGTTTTACTGAAATTTTGCAGTGTATTACAATAAACCTATGGTATTTATGTAATCATAAAAAAACAAACAATAAGTTTGTATTCATTGGGAATAAGTAAAATCATAATGTTGTGGGTGCTATTTTTCTATTTATATGAATTTCAAACTTGCATGCTATCTAAAGAATCCTTGACACAGTCAACAGATCTCTGCAGGACTAGGCCCTGTCACCAACACTGAAAGTTAGAAAGAATGTGGTGAAGCTTGCAAAGTTCTTAAAGTTCTTTTCCCATTAAAAAATGTCAACTTCATTTACATTTATACAGTCGTGATTCACCCCACATAGGTAAACAAGAGTAGTATTACTTTCTCCCTGGAATAAAACAGCCAGATGATGTATGAACAAGCCCAATAATAAACCTAAGAAAAAAAAATCAATCCTGGCTGAGAGCAAAGCAAGCAATTAATGAACCACCAAGAGCCTAAGAAAAATGCAGCTATCAGAAACTTTATAAATCAAATGGAAATGAGTGGATACAGAGGAAGAATAAAAGAAAGAAAAATGTAATAACAAAAATGTTCCAAAAAAAGTTCCAGGCAGAAATTGCATAACCCTGAAGCTGTTATAGGTGGAAAGAACTGAGACAGAAATTGAAAAGTCCTTTCATTCTCATTGTCCTGCCTGTATAACATAGAAACATGTTTGAGAGAGAAGAGATAACTAACAAAAGGAAAAAACATTTTAAAATATTAGTATCTCTAATAGATATTAATGAATCTGTTTCTTTTTATAGAGAAAGATAAATAACAGCTATGCTCTTTTAGCACTATGATTTTTAGTAAATAATAAAGTTTCACACAGTAAAAATCAGTGAACAATTTTAAAAATTGTTTCCTCACTTAACTAGGCAATTAAAAAACATATCTAAAGTAGTCACTGCATTCAGTGGTAATGTGGTTGAAATGTATATGTGTCACTAGTTTTCTAAACATAATATACATATGTGGCTTCTTTCATTTTTGACATTCAATATCATAGTAGTGTCAAGTATACAGCATAATGGTTAAACATTCATATGATTTACAAAGTGACCTCCCCAATAAGTACCATCCTGCACCAGACGTACTTATTACATTATTGACTATGTTCCCTATCTGTATTTGACATGTCATGACTATTTCATAACTACTAATCTTTACTTCTTCATCGGCTCAGTTGTACTGTGCAATTACTTTCAATGCTTTGTAAATTATAAGTATCTTTATTAGAAAGATAAACTTTATAGCTTCTATTTTGAATTGCACATTTCCCAAAACAGTGTACTTACAGTGCTAAGAAACTGACTTTTCACCTTCAGAAACACAACATTCATTTATATGGAGACTCATGTTATGTACACATATGCATCTGTGTGTGCACACATGTGCAGTGTGCACACAATCAGGAGAAGAATATTGCTCTTTTGGGTCAATTGATAACAAGGGGAGAGGTAGTCAGTTCTATGTGCGAAATCTTTACAAGACTACTAGCTTGATTTGGGGAGAGTAAAAAGTGAATATATCTTCAATTTTAATCTAGATTGGTGGCCATGGATACTTTACTGAAAAGGAATATGTAAAGGATAATGAAAGTTGGTCTTCTCTCATCTCTTTTCTTTTTTCAAGTGTGCATGTATGTATGTCTGTTGTTGCTTTTGCATGCTAATTGTTTTTTGGAACCTTGGCTTCAATTTGATCCTCAAGTGTACCACTCCACTTGAGTAGTAAGGAACAATGTAAAGAAGGTATCAAAAAATTAGAGAAGCCAAAGAGGTAGTGACCCATTCAATGAACAATTTTAATCATTGCACAATTATTAGACTCTGTGTTTAACTAAACAAGTGAATAAAACATAGTTAATGATAGTAAGATGGTGTAGTGAAAAAAGATGGTTGTGTCATTTTACACACATGAAATCATGCCTTTGTAGTGTCACCTATCAGCTACTAGTTTCTGGCCACCTTAGAGTCTCAGTTACTGCATATTTACATTCTCTACAATAAATTTTCATCTGTAAAATTGTATCATTATGGGGGAGGGTTTAAATACCTTTAGTATGTACTTTAATAGGTAAACTGGAATATTACAGATGATAAAATAGCTTAGCATCTAACTTTCCTTTCTTCAGTCATAGAAAATATTCAGGCTGCCTGAATTTTGCAGGGACTGTTCATGCCTGACCCATTTGCATCTAAATGTTTACAGCTCAGGTCTTGACTATTGTCCACATGTAACACCCTAGAATATGGTTATAAGTGTATCTGTTGTTTGCAGAGACTGTGCATCTATTGGCTTTCAAGTTATTTAACACACAATATGAAATGTATCTAGCACATACTAGCACATAAAACAATAATGTGCTACTTCTTCAAAAGTGAATGAAAAGAGTACAATTCCTGCACACTCATAAACACATGCACACAACAGGTGTGTGTATAATGTACACCAGGAGAGAGGGAGAGCAGAGGTCAACATTTCATGCAGGAACTTCCTGAGAACTATTCCCAGGAAACAACCAATTTGACACACTTGTAATTTATTCAAGAAGTTGTTAGTATATCACATTTTGTGAAACAGATATACTGTGGATTACATAGAAAAATTAGAACATCAGAAGCTTGTGATCTAGTTTTAGCAATAAGAAAAGTATGTAATAAAGATGAGCACTCACACCCAACACACTCACATGCATGAACACATACATGATTGCAAAAGAAGTCTAAATGAATTAAATGAGTTCAGTTTAATAGCAGAAACTATTGAGGATAAGGGTGACTTAGGAAAATCTAAGAAATGGTTGTGGTTATTTCTTTTTCATAAATATTCTAGTCAGAATTGCTTTCTTGGACATTTCTTGGATAAGCCTGCCTCTTATCTGTTAAAATTTCCTTGCAGGAAAGACTTAGAGTTCCTATTCTTCCTGCTGAAAACTCTGGGTAAAAGTTGACTGCTAATTTTATAGATCTCGCATTGAAATACACAGTTTGAAAGATTAAATAACATCTCATAACATTTAGTGCTCTATCAATTTTTATAATAAATGCAAAGGCACAAAACAATTAATTTAATCAACTTGGTTTAACATCTTGACACAATTTATGAAATTACTCTAGTTTTTCCTATCAAAGATATACCCACAGCTGATGTTTACTAAAATTATTTTCATTTCATTATTATTTTTTTTTAGATTTTATTCACTATTTTTAGAGAGAGGGGAAGGGAGAGAGGAAGAAAGGAAGAGAAACATCAATGTATGGTTGCCTTTCACCTGCCCCCAGCTGGGGACCTGGCTGGAGACCTGGCTTGCAACCCTGGTACCTGCCCTGACTGGTAATCAAACCAGCGATACTTGGGTTTGAAGGCCAGTGCTCAATCCACTGAGCCATACCAGCCAGGGCTAAGATCATTTTTACTTTATATTTTAAAATATTAATTGGCACATATTTCATTATATCACTCCATCTGTTCTTCATGATTACAGTATGCCACTACCTAGTAAGTCCTGGACAGAAAGACTAAATTGTTGTATAATTATCATTCCAAGGGCATATTCTAAAAGTGAATTTACTTTTTAATTTTATATACATTCTTATTTTTCAAATCATTATCAGTTCATTAATTCATTCATTACTTCTTTGTATCTTCTGGTCCAACCATTGTACAATATTAGGGATACAAAAAGTAAATAGAATCAGACACCATCACTGAGTGCAGGAAGCCAGCTATCCAATGGAAGAAATAGTCGTTCATCAAATAAATAAAATAAAATTAGCAAGCTTAAAATCTGAGAGCTACTAATTTCCTAACTATATTTGTGAGAGTATTTGAAAGAAAGTTTGGGCTGGGAGTCTTTATTTTATTACTTGTTTATGTGTTTTTTGAAACAATGTAATAACCTTATAATTATTTCTATTCTTTTTCTTCCCATCAGTACGGCATTTCAGGGTGTTAGAATTCTCATAAAAAGAAAACAACACAAAATATAGAATCTGTAACTGGTAACTACACCGTGATGGCTGAGCTTATTATAGTAGGTTTTCCATCTCATCCTAAACTGTAGATTGTCTCATTCTTCATGTTTCTGACATTGCATTGTGTGATTTTAATGGGAACACTGGATTGATGATGTTAATCAGGATTAATCCGCACCTTTAAACCCCCATGTAATTTTTCCTTAGCAAGCTATCCTTTGTAGACCTTTGCTACTCCTCAGTCATTGTTCCTGAAATGCCAGCCAACTTCCTTTCAGAGAACAAACCTATTTCTTATTATGGCTGTGCCTTGCAGTTTTTTTTTGTTTGTTTGTTTTGTTTTGTTTTTCCTGTGCTTTTCCAAACACAGAATCCTTTACTTTGGCTGCTATAGTTATACAATTGCTATGCCCCTATCTGTGACCCTTTACTGTGTATAATATTGAATAAAAGAATACAGATATAGGATTAAAAGAGTTTAATTCTGTATACTTTATAAAAACATGGAGAACTATTGATCATTTAGACATCAATTGTGTTAGGGACCACAGAGAGACTCTGAAAGGCTTTTCTCTGATTTTTGCTCAGGGACATTTCAATTTTCAAAAATGTACTTTTTAAAAAATTTTTTTTAAATATGCACATCCATAATTTTAAAAGTTGTTTTAAAAACAAAGATTATTTACTATCAGATTGTAGGCAACTGCAAAATTTCATTATTAATTTTTAAATCTCTGACAGTTTTTTAGGCACACATTTTCAAAATATTATTGTAAAATGAACAAAGCACTCAACTTCCATAGACTATTTCATTAAATTATTGTCTTTTGCTAACAGAAAGTACTACCTTGCTTATATATCAGAGATATTTTTAGCAACCTACAGTCCTACTTTTCTTATTTCCTACAACAGTAAGCCTTACTAAACCTGGTTTTCCTTGATAGCATTGTCATGCACTGAACTTATGTGATAATGATCAATGATCCATGATCCATGCCTCAGGGGCAAACAACCATTATCTGGAAGAAAGAGAGTAGATGGTTATCTATGCAGTATTATTATGTTTGGGGGCACCTGTGGCATTGAGAAAGTCATAAAGATAGAGAATTTATTTTATCTCTTGTTTGTCTCTGAAGTCTTACATCTACTGTAAATCTTTCTCCTCAATCTGTAAAGAAAGCTATTCTATTAGAAAATACAACCTTTGAGAATGAATTTACATTATCTAATTGTCAGCAATATATTACTATCCATGCTCTGGATCTAATTGGGAGTGGGAATTAGACTACAGAGGCTTCCATGTTTATGGAGATAACACTTGGATCCTGCCTACAGGGAGAATAGCCTGAGGAAACTGGCACCCCTGGAGATAGGGAGCACCTCAGGGGAAAATGACAATGGGAGGAATCAGAAGAAGGTGACCAAGGATGACTCCACCTCCCCAAAATATACACCAGAGAAGTAAGAGAATGGTAGTAAAGCTCTTGGCTCCCACAGGTACAGCATTTTCTTGCATTTACCTGGTAGGAAATTACTGAGGTGGCTTTTTGAAACACCTCCCATTGTTATTGTTTATATTTCTTTCTCAATTACCCAGCCTGTAGAAAATAGCAGATGATAAAACATAGAATTATGCCTGTCACTTATTCCTGAGAGGCGGGGTTCAATACCCAGTGATCAGACACAAAGAGGGCTATATAAGCCAGCTGAGCCAGGAGACAGCACAGAACTTTCTGCAAACGCCTGGATGGAACAAAGAAGTCAGTGTTCTGGAAAAGGTACAGGCACTTGTTCTGGTTTCCATTTTAGATTCCTCTAATGTTTATCTTTATTGCACTGAAAGTGTGCTATAAAATCTAACAAGGGTATGAAATATTTTCAAACTTTCAATTACTTTTACCCATCTAATTATTTTAAAGTTATAATGTCAGGAAATACAATGAAATGCAAATGTACGGATTATAGAAGTGATAGGACATTTTCATTTTTAATATCTTGCTTATAATTTTTTATATTTTGAAAAGAAATATTTTTCTTTCTTTAAGGAAAACATTTTTTTTTTTTTTTTTTTTAGGATGTGTCTACAGGGACAGATACTGAAATGAGTTTATGCCAAAAGTGTGGAGCACTGCACATGAATCACTAGAGCATTAATCTGATTTTCTGTTTCTGTTCCATCTTCATCTCCACTGTCATTATATTCTCACAGGACAGACAAGGTCATATATGACATATGTAGATTGGGTAAAATATAACTGGGACACATGATTCAACTGGCCTCCTAAGATTAATTTTTTTTTTTTTATAGCAAAGAGAGTCATATTCCAGAGCTACTCAAGGAAAATAAGTATCAATGAAAATATAAGCAATATTTCCATTTTTAGGAAAATAGAGGCACAGTTTGACATTATTTCTCTGAATTTAATAGACTGTGAACAGACGAGGACTTGTATCAT
This sequence comes from Noctilio leporinus, assembly GCA_004026585.1. Lineage (NCBI taxonomy): Eukaryota > Metazoa > Chordata > Mammalia > Chiroptera > Noctilionidae > Noctilio > Noctilio leporinus. The sequence goes on from PVIW01009372.1 coordinate 14,288, forward strand.
GTGTCTGACACATCTGTTAGTAAATACATTGTGTGGATTCCAGTTGATTAGAAGAAAGTGACTCACACAGACATACATCAACCCTTTTTTTCCGTTACTCTTACTACCAGCATGCCTAGAGTCAGGTCCCAGATTTTTTTAATGAGCTCTGCTGAATGACAGCAGCTGTCAGAGGCAGCATGGTTAGCCCAAGTCTATTCTAGTCTAACATACTGCTCACAGAGACCCTGCCAGCCTCTTTGGCAACCACCACCCTCCCATTCCAGTGGGTCCTAAATCGCAGACTATCTCCACCCCTATTTCTTGAGACTGGAAGGGACATGAGAGGTTAATAGGGAAGTAGGGGAATATCAAATCCAGAAGCCCACCATATCTTTGCCCACTCCACAACTGTAAAAATGATGGAAAAATAAAATGCTATATTCATTATTTGCACCTCTTATCTAACTCTGTTTCTCAGTTCCAGGGTATAACACAGCCTCCACAATACTAAAAAACAGCAACAATCTCATCAGAAGATGTGGGTTACTAAACCAATTAATTTAGGAACTATTGCCTCAACTATGAAAACATCAATTTCTTAATTTATAAGAAAGGAGTAACAAAGATTATCATAACTACTACACAGGTTGGTATGGAAATAGCATGACTAACATAAAAGTGTGTCACAAACTTGGTATAATGCTGTATAAATGCAAGACATATTATCATTGTCATTTATTGATTTACATTATATGGTATGCATTTCCAACTTTCCTCATGTAATCCTAGCATTGTTTACTTCTTTTTTTAATTACTGAAAAATAGAAAGAATCAGCAACTTAACTATTAAGATAGATTGTGTTAACCCTCCAAATCCCTTTCCTTATTCCACAACCAGATATTTCCAGACCTGAAGGATGGCTGTTGAGAATTGCACTGCGTTTACAGACTTTGTATTCCTGGGACTTTCTGGCAGGGAGGATGTGCAGCATGGGCTCTTTGTGCTCTTCCTGCTGGTTTATGGCATCACTGTGGTTGCCAATCTGGGGATGATCCTGCTGATCCACATGGACCCCCGGCTCCACACGCCCATGTATTATTTCCTGAGCAATCTGTCTTTCTGTGATGTCTGCTACTCCTCCACTATCTCTCCCAAGATGCTGGCTGATTTCTTATCTGAGCAAAAAAAGATTCCATATAATTTGTGTGCCGTTCAGATGTTTTTCTTTGGTGCCTTTGCAGATGTGGAATGTGTCATGCTGTCTGTCATGGCGTATGATCGTTATGTCGCCATTTGTAATCCACTTCTTTATACAATTGCCATGTCCAGAAAACTCTGTATCCAACTAGTGGCCATTGTGTACATCCAAGGTTTGGCGTACTCTGCAATCTTTACTTATTGCACAATTCGATTGTCATTCTGCAATTCCAATATCATCAATCACTTTTTCTGTGACTTTCCACCCTTGCTAGCCCTCTCCTCTTCAGACACAACCATCAATGAGATAGTGATGTTTACTTACAGTACTTGTGTTCTGGGGTTCAGTATCATCACTGTCCTCCTCTCCTACAGCTACATCATGACCACCATCCTCAGAATGAAATCAGCTGAGGGCAGACGCAAAGCCTTCTCCACCTGTGCCTCCCACTTAGCCGCTGTGGCGATATTTTATGGGACACTCCTGTTCATGTATTTCCGACCCAGCTCCAGTTACTCCATGGACACGGACAAAATGGCCTCTGTCTTCTACACAGTCATCATTCCCATGTTAAACCCGCTGATCTACAGCTTAAGGAATAAGGATGTGAAACATGCCTTGAAAAAAACAATTGTCAGTAAGTTATGTTCTGATTGAAACCATGTTTTCACAAAGTATTTATTGAAAGACCCTGAGAGCTAAAGTTCGGCTATTTTGACATTTCTATTGTCCCACCAGTGCCCTTTCTAGATATTTTCCATTACTTATCATTGCATCTAAATGTAATGTAGAGAACAGTCATTATTGATCCTAGTCATACCCACAAGCTAAGAAACATGAGTAATAGGTTCACTTTACTGTTTTTCAAAAGGATATTTTTATAACCTCCTTCTCCAATCATAGGTAAGCCTCAGTGAGATATCATGGGCAGACCATCCCCTTCACCCATGCCAATTCAACTTACCTTCCCAAGGTTCCAGTTTTTAAACAATGGATGCTCATTCAGAGGGAGTGTTATGGGTTAAAACAGGTTTATTTGCCTTATTCCTATGTACTTCTATCACCCTATATTTCATCACAACACTTACAAGTAGTAAATGTGTAAATAAGAATTTTAACAAAACTCTTACCCTAACTGAAACTTTCATAAATGCACGACATTTTCCTGTCTTGTTCACAAATATTTTACCTAGCTATTGATAGTGCTCTGTTCAGGATGTTATTCAAAAACATATGTTGAATAAATGAATGAATGTCTTCTGCAAAATTAATGCAATAAAGAGACTTCACAAAAAATTTTAAATACAGAGTTCCTTTCTTTTATTTTATTCTAAACTGTTCATGTTAGACAAAATTCAGAGGTGCTTCTTGTCTTTTGACCTAGGCTAAATAAGTTTCAGGGCCAGGGATCACATGATACAGAGATCTTCTCAGATCCTCTCTTTTTCATCATTCTGTCCCAAATTTATTAATAGATATCCAAGTGATCAGCAGATACAGATTTATATAGCACCTCACAGTATTCACAAAAGCCTGTGGATTTCCCTTCTTTCCTTCACTGTGAAGAACAGACATGGCCCTATTGACAGAGGTACAGAAACTGGTGTTAATAATAGCAGGACCTTATCAAGGTCACTGGAAAAGAAAACTACATCTTGTTCATAGCTCCACACCAGTTAAAAATAAATGTTTTAAAAAATAAATTGCCCAATTGATAGTTATTATAAAGGCATAGTTCTAAACAAAAATATGTGTTCAATAGAAAAATAAGGATAAATCATAGTATTATTTTTGTAATGATTTATATTTGCTGTCCATGTATCTGTGAACTAAACTGGAACCATATTCTGCACACAGCTTTAATGGTGATCATCTCTGAGTATGTTAACACTATCCCAGTAACAACATAATTGCTTATGTTGTTCTCTTTACAATCAATTAACAATTAATCCAGCTATGAAAAACAAAACACATTTTCAGAGTCTTAAGAGTGCTTACTTTATTTTATGCTATTTTCAAGGAAGGAACAAAGAGATACTTTTCTTGTTCCAGAAGAACAAAGTATTGGGTAATAGAGGTTTTTAATTTAGATCCTTATCCCTATTTTATCTATTCCTTAAGTGTATAAAAAATGCTAAATATTATGCACTTTGGAGCATGATAAGAATGAAACAATATATTAAAAACATTCAATTTTCAGCAGGCTATCTGCTTTCAATTACTGATTGGAGAAAGTTTTAAAACAAAAATATTTTATCACCTTAAAACCTCACACAGTTCTCCCAATCACCATTAGCTGCCCCATTGTATTTTCTTAAAACTTGTTGATGGTCTGAAATCTCTTCCCTTTCAAAGCTGATTTTAGTTTTGGAAAAAAACAGCTGCCCCATTGTATTTTCTTAAAACTTGTTGATGGTCTGAAATCTCTTCCCTTTCAAAGCTGATTTTAGTTTTGGAAAAAAACAAAGTTGCAGGGTGCCAAATATGGGATGTAGGAAACTGAGTCACCTGGGTCATTTAATATTTTGCCAAAAAGCTCTGCAGAAGATGCGATGAATGAGTAGGTGCATTGTTCTGATGAAGCTGGCAATCTCCAGTTTTCCATAGCTGTGGTCTTCTGAATTATCCAAATAGTTTCCACAGAGGAATGTTCAAGCTTGGTGGAAATTCGATGCAGATTCACTGCTCTACTTGCTCAGTCATTTTGAATGTGACAGTCACACAGTTTGTATACATACTCGCTCGACCATGTCTATAGCCTCAACTGACTAGTACAATGAAGTCATCATTGTTCATGAGTGCACATTTTAGTCCACTCTCCCTGGCTGCAACCTCACACTGATGTTGGGCAAACCATTATCATTATATTAGCAATGGCTGGACTTTTTCCAGACAGACCTCATATACTTTTTTTTTTAAGATTTTATTTATTATGTTTTAGAGAGAGGGAAAGAGAGAGAGGCATAGAGGGAGAGAGACATCAATGTATAGTTGCCTTTCACCTGCCTCCACCTATTGACCTGACTTGCAACCTGGTTATGTGCCCTGGCTGGGGAATGGATACTTTTTTTAAACTTGCCAGTCATAATTTCTGTAGGGGTCAGTCCCCAGAAGCCAACCTCATTGTCATCCCACCCATCCATGCGTTCCAGTTCCCACCTCTGGCTCCCAAGCATAGTCTGCTTCTAGAGAAGCAGAAAATGGTAGTAAAAATTTTTAAGTCCAGCAAGTGTAGCACTTTCTTGCATTTACCAGCTGGAAAACTATTTAGCTGGTTTGAGATTTGCCTTAACAATATGTCCCATGAGAGTACATTGGGATTTTTAGTACTGAAACCATCATACAAAGCGCCATACATTATGAAAATACATTACACCTGGCCACATAAATCACTTTTCCAAACATTAAAAATATATTCATTTTATTGAATTTTGCCTGAAGAGTAGTCTACTTCTAGAGAAAACAGGAAACCTCCATAACAACACACAAGAAAAATAAATAAGCAAAAACAACTGCACACATATGTTTACTCCAGGTGAAGTTTCAAAAGAAATGTGAAACTTCCTGAGGTATCAAAATGCACAAACTCTCCCTGCCACACACATCTGATCTTTCTTGTTATGATTTGCACAAATGTTGCATTGATAGGCAATTAAATTAACTCCAATAAGGCTCAAAATTTAGAGCTAAAACACACGGCTTTCATATACTTTTTGGGACATGAATCAGTTGTGGTCATCTAAAGACTATACGGGTAGTAACCTATGTTTTGTAAGTGTAGAACAATGATTCACTCATGATAAAATCATGCTAAATAAATGAACAGTATAAAGATTATCCCCAAGTTTGCCAGGTTACACACATTAAGGGACACCAATTTCTTTATCTTCCATTGCTTCCTGGAACTGTGCAAAGCAGATGCTTTTCATATTACTTCCTCTCCACACTGACATTAATTATATTCAAGTGCCCAGCTAATGGAAATAAAGCAGATGACCTCCCACCCTATTTGCTGTCTTCTGCCCTCAATCAGTGCTGGGATGTTGCTTTGGTTTCCATGTGGGACTTGAAATGCCTCAGCCTCTCAGGAATTTAGAAGTCTTGGGTGATTAACCTGGTGCAATATTTTACATTTTGATTATTCATTTTCCTTCTTATTGAATTAATTGGGGTGACGCTATTGAAAAAAATTATAGAGTTCAGGTTCATAATTCTATAGCACATCATCTATACACTGTGTTGTGTGTTCATTACCCAAAGTTAGCCTCTATTCCTCACCATTTACCTTCCATACAACCTCTTCCACCTCCCTCCATGCTGTTGTCCCCTGAGTTTCTTCTCTCCTCTTTATTTTTCATTTGCTCAATTCCTCCACCTCTCTATACAGGCCCCTCCCTAAAACCTGTAAGTGTGGTCTCTATCTATGAATCCATCACTCTTTTGCTTGTTAGTTCATTTTGTTTATTAGATTCCACCTGTAAGTGAAATCCTATGGTAATTGTATTTCTCTGACTGACTGACTTTACTTAGCATAATGCTCTCCAGGTCCACCCACATTGTTGCAAAGGGTAAGATTTTCTTCTTTTTTATGGATGAGCAGTATTCCATTGTGTAAATATACCACAGCTCCACAGCTTTTTTTTTATTGTTGCTTTATTAGATCCATCCTCTTTTTACTCCCCCCTGTCCCCTTCCCCACCCACCTACTCCCCCACAAAGTCAATCCCACTTGTTGTCCATGTCCATGGTTCTTCCATACTAAGTTCTCGACTAAAACACTCCCCTCCCCTTCTTTGCCTCTTCCTCCCCATCCCCCTTCCCTCCTTCCCCCTAACCACTGAAGGTCTATTCACTATATTCATATATCTGGTTCTGTTATGTTTGTTGTTTGTTTTATTCATTATTATCCTGAAATAGGTGAGATCATATGGTATTTGTCTTTCACTGACTGGCTTATTTCACTAAGCATAATACTTTCTAGTTCCATCCAGGTTGTTGCTAATGGTAGGAGTTCCTTCTTTCTTTCTGCTGTGTAGTATTCCATTGTGTAAATGTACCAAAGTTTTTTGATCCAATCATCCACTAATGGGCATTTAGGCTGTTTCCAGCACTTGGCTATTGTAAATAGTGCTGCTATGAACATAGGGGTACATAGGTTCTTCTGAATTGGTGTTTCAGGGTCCTTCGGGTACAGTTCTAGTAGTGGAGTTCTGGATCAAAAGGCAATTCCATTTTTAGTTTTTTAATGTATAAATATACCACAGCTTTTTTTATGCACTCATCTACCAATGGGCACCTGGGATGCTTCCAAATCTTGATGACTGTATAAGTAATGCTGCAATGATTATAGGGGTGCATAAATTCTTTCAAATTAGTATTTCAGGTTTCTTCAGATAAATTCCCAGAAGGGAAACTGCTAGATCATAAATCAGTTCCATTTTTAATTTTTTAAGTTAATTCCAAACTGCTTTCCACTGTGGCTGCATTCCCACTGACAGTGCACCAGGGTTTCCTTTTCACCATACCAAAGAAATACCAAGGATTGTAAAAAAAAAAAAAACATTGCAAACAGTGTGTGCCAACAAATTGGACAATCAGGACAAAATGGATAAATTCCTAGAAACATACAGCATTCTAAAACTGAATCAGAAAAAACCAGAGAATCTAAATAGATAGATTACAACTAGTGAAATTGAAGCAGTAATCAGAAAACTCCCAACAATCAAAAGTCCTGGACCAGATGGCTTCACAGGTGACTTCTACCAAACATTCAAAGAATACTTATTTTGAGCACTATTATGAACTTAATGAAAATGTCTAAAAGACTCTAGTTTAGTTATTACCTCTAAGTTTCAATTTCAATATCATACAATGAGTTTCTTGGAAGCAACTCAGGATGTATATATCATAAAATATATGACAATATATGGTGATTATAACATCACCATATAAAGCATCTCACTCTGGTAAAAAGACCAGAATTGACTTTATTTACAGTCAAATTTATCTGTTCTTAAAGATCATTTCTCAGTATGTATTTTACAGAAAAACCTAGCTATGATAAATTATATATGTATACTTTTACTTATATCAAAATGTTATGGCATGTAAACCTGTAGGCTATTAGCATAGGGGGAATCTATAAATTAATGTAGAAAAGGTTGCATTGACATTTTCCATAGTAATTATGTAGCAAGAAGCTATATTTATTCTGATAGAATTTTTGTTTAAAAACTAAAATCCCATCATAGACAACAAAATTTAATTTTCCCTAAGCAGTATGATTAGTTTTTTTTTTTTCTCTATTTACAACAATCTTCATATTGTGAACATGTTCAATAGACAGTGTTTGGTCCGTGTCTTTGTGTGTAATTTGAGTGGTTATTTGTTTTGTAAATTATGGGATTAAAGCAAAATGCCCACAAAAGTACTGGTGAACTGGAAATAAAGAACACTCAATCTAGTCATTTTGCTATTGCTAGATAAGTATAATATTAGGTAATAAAGGACAAAAGTAACATTTTTAAAGGTCCTTGTTTTTTGTCCTGATGGTCCAAGTCTGTTGGAAATAACAGGTCATAAAAGAGCATTTTATCTGTTACTCATTCCTGAGAGACCAGCACCCGGCCCAGACACAGACATAGGCCCAGACACAGACATATAAGTCAGGCCATTGAGGAGACAGAGCTGAACCTGAGGCAGAAAGACTGCAGGCAACAAAGAAAACGGTGCTCTGAAACAGGTACAGTTATTTACTCATTTCTCTTTTAGATTTCTTTGTTTTTTTTTTATCTTTAGTTGACAGAAAACATGTTATAAAACCAATGGAGGGTATTAAATATTATACAAACTTTGAACTACCTTTATCAATCTCATTATTTTATTTTAAAGATATTCACAAATGACAAGGATTACAATAAAACATATGTATCAATTATGAAGGTGGTGGGACTGTTTTATTTTAATCTCTTACTCATACATTTATATATTTTTAAAATAATTTCATTTTGAGATGAATTTTTTAATATCCCTACAAGCAGATAATTAGGTGAGTTCAGACAAGGTTATTATTCAGATGTAATTCTTTACCTGTTCTGCTTTCAATTCCATTTTTCTAACATTCCCACAGGAAAGGTTATGTTTTGCATTATATATGGAATAATATATACCATATACCATATATATGGTTTGTGTAAAATATAACAGTAGAACATAGAATGTAATTGGCTTTCCAAAGACCAACTAACTGTTTTTTTAAACAAAAGACAGCAGATTTCAAAGATATTCAAGAGAAAGAGGGTTTCTTTAAAACAGTAAAGCAATATTAAAATTTTTAGGAAATAGGGATGGGGTGCAGTTCAGACACAAATCTAAGGTTATGTATCTGTGCACACTTGAAGACATTTACCTCATTTCTTGGATAGTTGATCTATTGGTGAATAGATTAAGTGGATTCTAGCAGATTAGAACAGAGGGTCTCACACATTAATCCTTACTTGCCTCTCATCACCTATGCTACCAGGGTGCCTATGAGCAAATCCAAATATTTCTCCCTGGAGCAAGGTTGTCAGAGGGAACATGGTTACCCTAGCATATTTATTCCAGGTTGTGTACTGTAATGCATGGAGACCCTTTCAACTTCTCTAGCAAACCCTCCCTGCTTTGGGAGTGCTGGATCACAGAACTTCTTTATCTCTGTTTATTGAGGCTGGAAAAGATGAGGGGATAATGGGGAAGAAACAAGCCATAGATCTGCCTGCATTACAATATTGGGTAATAAGGGGAAAACAAATAAATATAATCATTGACTGCATATCTCACTTCACTTTGCTCCTTTGTTGCAGAATATGACAACACTTCTACTACACAGAGAACAGAAGCAGCCTTGTAATAAGATGTAGGTTATGTGGACCAAATGAGTGTAAGAACAACTTGGTTGATTCTGAGGACATCAATTTCTTCATCTATAGGATGGAAAAATATTACATAGGTTGGTATGAAATGAAAGATTTAATTTGGATCAACTGTGCTACAAACTCTATACAAGGCTATACCCATGTAAATTGTGTTGTTATCATTTAATCAATTTATTTTTAAATTGGAAATATTCCAGAGAGTCAGTTAACTTAGAGGATGTGCATTATCTTTTTCCCAATTACTGAAAAATAGAAAGTATCAGCCATTTAACTGTTAAGATAATGAGATGATTTTGTCCTCCACTTGCATTTTCTTCCTCCAAAACCAGGCCTAGAGATGGCTCTTGAGAACTGCACTGCATTCACGGGCTTTGTATTCCTGGGACTATCTGGTAGGGAGGATGTGCAGCAGGGGCTCTTTGTGCTCTTCCTGCTGGTTTATGGCATCACTGTGGTCGCCAATCTGGGGATGATCCTGCTGATCCACATGGACCCCCGGCTCCACACGCCCATGTATTATTTCCTGAGCAATCTGTCTTTCTGTGATGTCTGCTACTCCTCCACTATCTCTCCCAAGATGCTGGCTGATTTCTTATCAGAGCAAAAGAGGATTCCATATCATTTATGTGTGGTTCAGATGTTTTTCTTTGGGGCCTTTGCAGCTGTGGAATGTGTCATGCTGTCTGTCATGGCGTATGACCGCTACGTCGCCATTTGTAACCCACTTCTTTATACAGTTAGCATGTCTGGGAGAGCGTGTGCCCAGCTCGTGGTCATCGCCTACACGGCGGGCTTTATAGATATGGCAGTCCTCACCTCTTGCATTTTTCCATTATCAATCTGCAATTCCAATATCATCAATCACTTTTTCTGTGACATTCCCCCCTTACTAGCCCTGTCCTCCTCAGACACAACCCTCAGTGAAATAGCACTGACCATTTCCTGCAGCTGTGTGGTGGGGTCCAGTGTCATCACTGTGCTCCTCTCCTACAGCTCCATCATTGCCACCATCCTCAGAATGAAATCAGCTGAGGGCAGACGCAAAGCCTTCTCCACCTGTGCCTCCCATTTAGCCACTGTGGCGATATTTTACGGGACACTCCTGTTCATGTATTTCCGACCCAGCTCCAGTTACTCCATGGACACGGACAAAATAGCCTCTGTCTTCTACACAGTCGTCATCCCCATGTTAAATCCGCTGATCTATAGCTTAAGGAATAAGGATGTGAAAGGTGCCCTGAAAAAAACAATTGTCAGTAAATTATGTTCCGATTAAAGCCATGTTTTCACCCAAATATTTATTGAAAGATCCTGAGTGCTTAAGTTCAGGTATTTTGACATACATTTCTATTTGTCTCACCAGTGCCCTTTCTAGGTATTTTCCATTACTTATCATTATGTCTAAATGTAATGTAGAGAGCAGTCATTATTGATCCTAATCTTCCCCCTACCCCAAGTTAGGAGACACTAGTAAAGGTTCACTTTTCTGTTCTTTAAAATTGATATTTTTATACCTCCTTTCTTCATTCATGCATAAGTCCAGGTGAGATATCATGGGCAGAGAATCCCCTCCGCCCATGTCAATTTAACTTACCCTCCCAAGGTTCCAGTTTTTTTAAAGACTGGATGTAATAAACTTGCTTACTCAGAGGGAGTTTCATGGGTTGAAATAGGTTTGTTTGTCTTATTACTATGTACTTCTCTATCACCCTTAAATATTTCTTCATAACACTTGGAAGTATAAGTGGTAAAAATGTAAATAAGAGTTTTACATTAAAAACTCTTAACCTAACTGAAACTTTCATAAATGCATGACATTTTCCTGGCTTGTTCACAAATATTTCTACCTAGCTATTGACAACACTCTGTTCCAGGATGTTAGTCAAGAACATGTATTGAATAAATGAATGAATGTCTTCTGCAAAATTAACGCAATAGAGCGTGTTTGTACATTTTTTAAAAATACAGAGCTCCCTTTATTTTATTTTATTATATTGTAAAGTATTCACATTAGACAAAATTCAGAGGTGCTCCTTGTCTTTTGACCTAGACTGAGTAAGCATCAGGGACAGGGATCACATGACACAGAGATCTTCTTGGATCCTCTCTTTCTCATTATTCTACCGCAAATTTATTAACAGATATACAAGTGATCAGCAGCTGTAGATTTATATTGCTCCTTGCAGTATTCACAAAAGCCTGTGGAGTTCCCTTCTGTCCTTCACTGTGGAGAACAGACATGACCCTATTGACAGAGGTACAGAAACTGCATGAATGAAAGTTGGGGTTAATAATAGCAGGACCTTATTATCAAGGTCACTGGAAAAGAAAACTCCATCTTCATCTGTTGTTCATAGCTCCACACCAGTTAAAAATAAAAAATTTTAATGAATTGCCCAATTGATACAGTTTAAGTTTTAAATGCATAGTTAGAAACAATAATTTGTGTTCAATAGGAAAATAAGGATAAATTGTACTATTCCATTTGTAGTGATTTATATTTTCTATCCATGTATCTGTGAACTAAACTGCAACCATATCCTACACACAACTTTAGTAATAATCATCTCTGAGTATGTTAACACTATTCTGATAACTTAAGGTAATTGCTTATATTGTTCTTGCAATCAACTTATAATTATTCCAGCTATGAAAAACATAACACAGTTTCAGATTCCAAAGGGTGCTTACTTTATTTTATTCTGTTTTCAAGGAAGGAACAAAAATACTTTTCTTGTTCCAGAAGAACAGTGTATTGGTAATAGAAGTTTTTTATTTAGGTCCTCATCCCTATTTTATATTTTCCTTTAGTGTTTAAAAAGTCCCTTTGGAGCATGATAAGAATGAAACAATACATTAAAAACATGCCATTTCATCCCTGGCTGGGGTGGCTCAGTGGATTGGTGCCATCCTGGAAACCCAAAGGTCACTGGTTCAATTCCCAGTCAGGGCACATAACCAGGTTGCAAGCCAGGTCTCCAGCCAAGTCCATAGCTGGAGGCAGGTGAAAGGCAACCATATGTTGATGCTCCTCTCCCTTTCTTCCTCTCTCTATGAAAATAATGAATAAAATCTTTAATAAATAAGTAAATAAAATAAAAATTAAAACATGCTATTTTCAGCAGGCTATCTGCCTTCAATTACTGATTGGAGAGAGTTTTGAGTCAAAAATATTACTCCTAACTCTTTTCATTTATAATACCAAATAATTTGTTAATGGTCATAGAATATTTAATACATCAAGATCTCTCAATCATTGTGCAGACCCCTTCCACTTGCAATTACTTTATTAAAAATATACTAAATATATTCGTATCCATGTTCTATAAAATTGAATTTGATGGATGGTCATCATTCACATTATTTGTTTAGGGAAAAGATATCCCATACTTTTATTCTTTACCTTTTCTTTAAAAATGCTGAAATAATAGCTTTTACACATAGTCAGGAAAGGAGAATTTTTGTTTCTGCTTGTGTCTTATTTACATTTTAGGGAAATGATAAAGATGAGAGACAGGTTAAGATAAGAACTGGACTTTGAAGTGAGACACACCTGGATTCAAATCTGTTCAAATCCTTTTCTTGTTAGCTATGAGATCTTCTTTACTTAATCCTTTCAAGCCTCAGTTTCCATATCTCTTTATCACAGGCTTAATATATACATACGTTATAAGGAGAAACATACATACATACAACCATATTGTATGTTGATAAAATTTTTTTTCTAAGATCTTACAGAGCTAACTAACCATATCAGGGGCTAAAGCTCAGATGCTGAAAGAAAAGGTAGTTTCCTTTGTGGCCTCATGGCAGGAAATGAAGTCTCCAGGATCTACCTTCACCTATATTAGCACCTGCTCACCTACTGTCAACTGGTTACATCCCACTGCCATCAAGTTATGTACATCCTGGCCTCAGGTGTCTTGGAGCTCTCTTCCATCTGCCTTAGAACTTGTCACACCATACCCATATCCAAGCCAAATCCCTTAACCCACTCTACTAATCTAAATTCCAGACCCCAAACTGCCAAGAAATGAGTTCAGATTATTAATCCCAAAGTACTTCATTTCATGTTATTCCATTTATCCCCAGCCCAAGGACTGTGACTATAATGGCACAATTAGCTACAAAGAAACCAATATTTATCTATTATGATGAAATCATGCACTTTGGACATTTCCTGCTCAGTATTTTTTAAAAAGCTTTTGGTCCTCATCACTCTCAGGCTGCCATTCCATTTTTTTTTTTTCTATTGAAACCTCACTTTGGAAAGAACCCTATCTCGTCGTTGGTCTATACAGACAAGACCCATTTGGGAAAGATAGCTTCCATTGCAATGAATGGAACTGTGATCTAGATTATACCCCAGCAGACATTTTCACTATCAGAGGCTTTCATCATTATTCCATCTTCTGTCCCTCTACTCAAACTCACCTGAGTGTATAAGGTCTGTCTAGAAGGTATCCAGCCATATAATAGGAAAAATAGAGACATTTTGAAGAAGGTACAAGAAACATTGTACATAAGACAATAACATCTCAGTCCCCTGCAAAGTAGGCACCTTGGTACCTTACACAGTTTTCCCAATTGCCATCAGCTGCCTTGTATTTTCTTGAAACTCATTGATAGTCTAAGATCTCTTCCCTTTTAAAGCTGATTTTAGTTTTGGGAAAAGGCAGAAGTTGCAGGGCACCAGATCTGGGATGTAGGGGGGCTGAGCCACCTGGGTGATCTGATGTTTCTCCAAAAAAATCTGCACAAGATAGGGGAGAAAGAGGCAAAAAAAGGGACCAGTTTAGTCAAGGAACTAGTATAAATGACCCATGGACATGGACAACATGTGGAGATTGACTGTGGGAGAGAGAAAGGAAAGGATGGGGCAGGGGAGTGTAATAGAGGGGAATGAGATAAATGTAATACAACAATGATAAATTAATTTTAAAAATCTCTGCACATATGTGATGCATGAGCAGGTGCATTGTCCTGATGAAGCTGCCAATCACCAGTTGCCCATAGCTGTGGTCCTCTGAGTCATCTGAATTGTTTCCACAGAGGAATGTTCAAGCTTAATGCAAATTTGATGCAGATTCATTGCTCTACTTGCTCATGCATTTTGAATGTGATAGCCACACAGTACATATGCTCACTCAACAGTGTCTACTGCCTCAACCAACTAATACAGTGAAGTTATCATTGTTCATGCATTCGAATTTTAGTCCATCCTCCTTGACTGCCATCTTACATTGATGTTTTGCAAACCATTCTCATTATATTAACAATGGCTGGACTTATTCCAGACAGACCTTAAATACTTTCTTTAAACTTACCAGTCATAACTTCCATAAGGGTCATTTCCCAGTAGCCAACCACACTGTCATCCCATCATCCATAGGTTCCAATTCCCACCTCTGGAACCTGAGTATAGTCTTCAGTAATTTTGTGTAATCAGTGTCAAATGTCAAACCCTTAACTATAATACAGTTTTTTTATTTCTGCTCAGGCATAAGCACAACCAGGGATGACCGTTAGGATCTATGTATAATAATCCAAGCAAATGGTTCCATAGTGGTAAAAATCTGGTTAGCAAAATTTGTTAAATCAAAACTGAAATAATTTTTATTATATCTATAATGTGTGGCTTCACATTAAGAGGCAGCATATTCCACTGAACTTGAAATCTTCTGTAGAAACATGTTCTGAACTGTGGAGGCAATAACAACAATGTCTACTCCCAACTCACTGTACCTATGACCTTCAATTCAACAAACCACTTTTTCCCTTTGGGCCTCAGGCTCCACTCTGCAACTTAAACTGAATAATCATAATTGTGCATTCAAGGTACCATATCCTGGATTATATTTATGTGAATCTACTGATTCACATACCCATTTCTATTTAGGATAATTGAGAAAATGACCGATGCTGGGAATACATTCATGCCAATGGAATATATTGCATCTATAGGCCAATTTGACCTAAAATGGAAGTGGTAATGATGGCAGAGAGATATATAGATAGAGATGCAGTGGTCCCTCTACCATCAAGCTAGATCTATTTAGCAGGTCTTCAATGCCACATTTTTACTATGAGACATATTTTATAAAAGTGAATATTCAACTTCATTGGTTGTCAGGGCTATCAAATACTCTAAATAATGGGGTTACAATTCATGGAAAGACTATGAAATATTGGTGAGGATGTTCAGTAGGCAAGGAACGCATACAAGGGTAATGTGTTATGGCAGGATGGATTGGCAGACTTCATAGGAAACTAAATGATGGTATTTACTAAATCTAAATTTTACACACACCCATGTTTTCAACGCCAGGTTTTGTATACGAGATAAATGAGTATATATGTCTACCAAAAGATATTACAGGAGTGTTCACACAAATTGTTGGAAATAACAAAAGAGAAAACAGCTCAACTGCCTACTATGCACTTTGAAGTAGATAAATAAGTAATGATATGGTTGTACAAAAGAATGCTATGCAACAATAGCAATCAATGTTTTGCAACTGAATGCAACAACATGAACAGATGTATAACTGGCTAAAGCAACACATGCTTTAGGTGTCTCTTTGTTCATGGTTCAAAACAGCATAAAACTAATCTACTGTGATAATAACCAAGAATGTAATTACTCCTTTGAGTGAAGAGACTAGTAACTTAAGAGGATATCCTTGTGTCCTGACTGGTGTGGCTCAGTTGGTTGGGTGTCATTCTACAACATAAAAGGTCACCAGTTCAATTCCCAATCAGGGCACATACCAGGGTTGCTAGTTAATTCCCCAGTTGGGGGACATGCAAGAGGCAACCAATTGATGTTTCTCTCCCACATTGGTGTTTCCCTTTCTTTCTCTCTCCCTTCCCTGCTCTCTAAAAATAAATAAATAAAATCTTTACAAAAAGGATATCCTCAAGTAGAAGGCTTTGAAGTAGTATTCTGTTTGTAGGTCTGGTGTTGGTTACAAAGGTATTTGTTTTTAAATTTATCTTGCTGTGTACTAATCATTTAAGTATTCTCTCTATACATATTACATATTAAAAAGTTTTTTCAAAAAGCAAATCTATGTACCGTTAAATTCTAAGGAACTTCAGAAAATTATTACTGTAAAATATTTATTTCAAGTACTGCCTTACCTACAAAAATATTCAATATTCCTGTAAAATAATGGACTTTTATAGAATATTTCTGTGAAAATATATCTCTTTGGTTATAAATAATTACTGTCTGTTTTAAAGCAAAGATGTCTTATTCAAGCTATGAACACTTCTATTGTTTCCAAGAACAAGGAAACTAGTGAACCTGGTTTTCCTGAGTGCCATTACCAAGTACTGAACTTAGTTAAGATGACCAGTCTCAGGCTTATAAACTATTTTCTGAGGGAATTAGTTTATAAGTAGACAGTTGCCTACATGGTATCATATTTGGTGGCACAAGTGATTAACACAAAGTTCCTGTAGGTACAGGCTCTTTTCACATTTTTATCTCTGACATCTTAAATTCTATCTAAAATCTTCCCACCCCCCTTGCTTTAAAAAAATAAATGCCTATTACATACAACTTACTTTGGAAAAGAATTCAGATTACCTAATTTTCAGCAATACATTGCTACCCATGCTCCAAATTTCATGGAGTGGAAGTTAGATTACATGTCTGGAGAAGCTTGCATGTTTATCAAGTTAAAGTTTATATCCTGCCTAAAAGGAGTGTAGCCTGAGGAAATTGGCAAGTCTGGAGAAAGGGAGAAACAGAGAGGGATGTAAGTATGGGAACTAGAAGGAAAGGTGATGAAGGATGTCTCCTCCTCCACCAAATATACACCAGAGAAACAGAGAATGGTGGTAAAATTCTTGGGTCCCACAGATTGCTTCAGAAAATTATTCTGAAGTAATAATTCACAAAGCAGATTCTTAGGTCCCACTTTCTTGCATTTACCAGCTGGAAAACTATTTAGCTGGTTTGAGATTTGCCTTAACAATATGTCCCATGGGAGTACATTGGGAGTTTTAGTACTGAAACCATCATACAAAGTGCCATACATTATGAAAATACATTACACCTGGCCACATAAATCACTTTTCCAAACATTAAAATTATATTCATTTTATTGAATTTTGCCTGAAGAGTAGTCTACTTCCAGAGAAAGCAAGAAACCTCTATAACAACACACAAGAAAAATAAGTAAGCAAAAACAACAGCACACATATGTTTACTCCAGGTGAAGTTTCAAAAGAAATGTGAAACTTCCTGAGGTATCAAAATGCACAAACTCTCCCTGCCACACACATCTGATCTTTCTTGTTATGATTTGCACAAATGTTGCATTGATAGGCAATTAAATTAACTCCAATAAGGCTCAAAATCTAGAGCTAAGACACACGGCTTTCATACACTTTTTGGAACATGAATCAATTGTGGGCATCTAAAGACTATACAGGTAATAACCTATGTTTTGTAAGTGTAGAACAATGATTCACTCATGATAAAATCATGCTAAATAAATGAACAGTATAAAGATTATCCCCAAGTTTGCCAGGTTATACACATTAAGGAACATCAATTTCTTTATTTTCCATTGCTTCCTGGAACTGTGCAAAGCAGCTGCTTTTCATATTACTTCCTCTCCACCCTGACATTAATTATATTCAAGTGCCCAGCTAATGGAAATAAAGCAGATGACCTCCCAGTGTGGCAACCCACCCTATTTGCTGTCTTCTGCCCTCAATCAGTGCTGGGATGTTGCTTTGGTTTCCATGTGGAACTTGAAATACCTCAGCCTCTCAGGAATTTAGAAGTCTTGGGTGATTAACTTGGTGCATTTTCAAATGTCACTGTAATGTAAATACACAATAACATTCTATGAGAGTATTTCACTGTTATCCATGAAGACAAATTTGTTTTATTGCACTCTATTGAGAAATCTATTTTGAATAATATTTTACATTTTGATTATTCATTTTCCTTCTTATTGAATTTATTGTGGTGACTCTGGTTTAAAAATCATATAGAGTTCAGGTTCACAATTCTATAGCACATTATCTGTACACGTGTTGTGTGTTTACTACCCAAAGTTGAGTCTCCATCCCTCACCACTTACCCTCTATATAACCTCCTCCACCTCCTTCCATCCTTCCTCTTCTCAGCAACCACTATGCTGTTGTCCCCATGAGTTTCTTTTTTCTTTCTTTTCTGTGTTTTGCTCAATACTGTCACTCCCTATACAATCACCTCCCCAAAAGCTGTAAGCCACCTCTCTAAGTCTGTCACTGCTTTGCTTATTAATTCTTTTTGTTTATTAAATTCCACATATAAGTGAAATCCTATGGTAATTGTCTTTCTCTGATTGATTTACTTCACTTAGCATAATGTTCTCCAGGTCCACCCATGTTGTTGCAAAGGGTAAGATTTTTCTTCTTTTTTTATGGCTGAGTAGTATTCCATTGTGTAAATGTACCATGGCTTTTCGTCTACCCATCTACCGATGGGCACCTGGGATGCTTCCAAATCTTGGTGATTGTATAAATAATGCTGCAATTCTTTCAAATTAGTATTTCAGGTTTCTTCAGATAAATTCCCAGAAGAGAAACTGCTGGATCATAAACCAGTTCCATTTTTAATTTTTAAAGTTAATTCCAAACTGCTTTCCACTGTGGCTGCATTCCCACTGACAGTGCACCAGGGTTTCCTTTTCACCATACCAAAGAAATACCAAGGATTGTAAAAAAAACATTGCAAACAGTATGTGCCAACAAATTGAACAATCAGGACAAAATGGATAAATTCCTAGAAACATAAGCATTCTAAAACTGAATCAGAAAGAACCAGAGAATCTAAATAGATAGATTACAACTAGTGAAATTGAAGCAGTAATCAGAAAACTCCCAACAATCAAAAGTCCTTGACCAGATGGTTTCACAGGTGATTTCTACCAAACATTCAAAGAATGTTTTGAGTACAAACAAAATAGTGCTTATTTTGAGCACTGTTATGAACTTAATGAAAATGTCTAAAAGACTCTAGTTATTACCTCTAAGTTTCAATTTCAATATCATACAATGAGTTTCTTGGAAGCAACTCAGGATGTATATATATTGTCATAAAATATATGACAATATGTGGTGATTATAACATCACCATATAAAACATCTCACTCTGGTAAAAAGGCCAGAATTGACTTTATTTCCAGTCAAATTTATCTGCTCTTAAAGGTCATTTCTCAGAATTTATTTTATAGGAAAACCCAGCTATGATAAATTATATATGTATACTTTTACTTATATCAAAATGTTATGGAATGTAAACCTGTAGGCTATTACCAAACTAGAAATTGATATATTAATGTAAAAAAGCTTGCATTGACATTTTTCATAGTAATTATTTAGATAGAAGCTGTATTTATTCTGACATAATTTTTATTTAAAAACTAAAAATCCCAAATAGACAACAAAATTTAGCTTTCCCTAAGTAGTATGATTATAGTCAGTTTTTTCTTTATTTAGAAATATATTTTGCAAATGTGTTTAAAAAGAGTGTTTATATGTGTGTGTCTGTATATAACTTGAATGGTTATTTGTTTTGTAAATTATGGGATTAAAACAAAATGACTGTAAAAGGACCGGTGAACTGGAAATAAAGAATACTCAATCTACCCTGGCTGGTTACTCAGGGCTTTGACCCTGTCCTGTGACCCCAAAGGTTGCTTGTTCGATTCTCCACTCAGGGCACATAACCAGGTTGCAAGCCAGGTCTCCAGCCAGGCCCATAGCTGAAGGCAGGTGAAAGCAACCATACATTGATGTTTCTCTCCCTTCCTCCCTCCCTCCCTGTCCTTTTCTATAAAAATAATGAATAAAATCTTTAAAAAAAAAACAACACTCAATCTAGTCATTTTACTATTTCTAGATAAGTACAATAATGGGCAATAAGAGACAAAAGTAACATTTTTAAAAGATCCATGTTTCTTTCTTAATCACCCAACCTGTAGGAAATAACAGGTGATAAAACAACATTACATCTGCCACTTATTCCTGAGAGACCAGCACCCGGCCCAGACACAGACATGGGGATGATATAAGCCAGGCCATTGAGGAGACAGAGCTGAACCTCAGGCAGAAAGACTGCAGGCAACAAAGAAATCGGTGCTCTGAAACAGGTACAGTTATTTACTGTTGTTTTCTCATTTCTCTTTTAGATTTCTTTAGTTTTTAATCTTTATTTGACAGAAAGCATGTTATAAAATCAATAGAGGGTATGAAATACTATACAAACTTTTAGTTACTCTTATCAATCTCATTATTTTAAAGACATTCATATATGGCAAAAATTACAATAAAATGTAAGTATTGGTTAAGAAAGTGGTTGAACAATTTTTTAGTTTTTAATCTCTTACCTATACTTTTACTTATTTTTAAAATATTTCCATTTTGAAATGAAATTCCTTTTTAAGGAAAATGTTTCTACAAACAGGTTATTAGATGATTAGTTCAGACCGGGTGTTTTCGAGATCTGTTTATGGATCACTACATGATTATTCAGATGTAATTCTTTATCTGTTCTGCATTCAACTCCACTTTCCTTATATTCACACAGAAAAGAAAAGGTCATGTATTATACATAATATATGCCTGGTTGTGTAAAATATAACAGTGGAACATAGAATGTAATTGGTCTTCCAAAGACCAACTATTTTTTAACCAAAAGATATCAGATTCAGGGAAACTCAAGAGAAAGGGGATAAAAAATAAATAGCAGAGCAATATAACAATTTCTAGGAAATAGGGATAGGACACAGTTCCTACACAGATCTCTCTGAGGTTATGGGACTGTGAACAAGTGAGAGTATTTACCTCATTTTGTGGATAGTTGATCTATTGGTGAATAGATTAGGTGGATTCTAGCAGATTAGAACAGAGGGTCTCACACATTAATCCTTATTTGCCTCTCAGTCACCTATGCTACCAGGGTGCCTATAAACAGGTCCAAATATTTCTCCCTGGAGCAAGGTTGTCAGAGGGAACATGGTTACCCAAGCATATTTATTCCAGGTAGTGCACTGTGATGTATTATTCATGGAGACCCTTTCAACTTCTTCTCTAGCAAACCCTCCCTGCTCTGGGAGTGCTGGGTCACAGAACCTCTTTATCCCAGTTTACTGAGACTGGATAGGATGAGGGGATAATGGGGAAGTGGGCACATGCTACATCAAGAAACAAGCCATAGATCTGCCTGCATTACAATATTGGGTAATGAGGGGAAAACAAATGTAATCATTACTTGCATGTCTCACTTTGCTATGCTTCTCTATTACAGAATGTGTCAACACTTCTACATAAAGAACAGAAACAGCCTTGTAATAAGATGTAGGTTATGTGGACCAAATGAGTGTAAGAACAACTTGGTAGACTCTGAAGACATCAATTTCTTCATCTATAAAATGGAAAAGTACTACATAAGTTGGTATGAAATGAAAATGATTTAATTTGGATCAACTGTGCTACAAACTCTATACAGGGCTATACAAATGTAAGTTGTTATTAACACTTGATCAATTTATTTTTAAATTATAAATATTCCAAAGAGTCAGTTAACTTGGAGGATGTGCATTATTTATCTTTTTCCCAATTACTGAAAAATAGAAATACCAGCTGTTTGACTGTTCAGATAGTGAGATGATTTTGCCCACTTGCATTTTCTTCCTCCACAACCATACCTGAGAGATGGCTGTTGAGAACTGCACTGTGTTTACAGACTTTGTATTCCTGGGACTTTCTGGCAGGGAGGATGTGCAGCAGGGGCTCTTTGTGCTCTTCCTGCTGGTTTATGGCATCACTGTGGTCGCCAATCTGGGGATGATCCTGCTGATCCACATGGACCCCCGGCTCCACACGCCCATGTATTATTTCCTGAGCAATCTGTCTTTCTGTGATATCTGCTACTCCTCCGCTATCTCTCCCAAGATGCTGGCTGATTTCTTATCAGAGCAAAAGAGGATTCCATATCATTTATGTGTGGTTCAGATGTTTTTCTTTGGGGCCTTTGCAGCTGTGGAATGTGTCATGCTGTCTGTCATGGCGTATGACCGCTACGTTGCCATTTGTAACCCACTTCTTTATACAGTTAGCATGTCTGGGAGAGCGTGTGCCCAGCTCGTGGTCATCGCCTACACGGCGGGCTTTATAGATATGGCAATCTTTACCTCTTGCACTCTTCCATTATCAATCTGCAATTCCAATATCATCAATCACTTTTTCTGTGACATCCCCCCCTTACTAGCCCTGTCCTCCTCAGACACAACCCTCAGTGAAACAGCACTGACCATTTCCTGCAGCTGTGTGGTGGGGTCCAGTGTCGTCACTGTGCTCCTCTCCTACAGCTACATCATGACCACCATCCTCAGAATGAAATCAGCTGAGGGCAGACGCAAAGCCTTCTCCACCTGTGCCTCACACTTAGCCGCTGTGGCGATATTTTATGGGACAATCCTGTTCATGTATTTCCGACCCAGCTCCAGTTACTCCTTGGACACAGACAAAATAGCCTCGGTCTTCTACACAGTCGTCATCCCCATGTTAAATCCGCTGATCTACAGCCTAAGGAATAAGGATGTGAAAGGTGCCCTGAGAAAAGCGCTTGGCACTAAATGATGTTCTGGGTGAAAGCCTGTTTGCTCACAAAGTTTTTATTTAGCAATGTTTAGAGCTAAAGTTCACATACTTGGACAGTTTTTTGTCGTCTCACCAATACTTTCTGTATATTTCTTTTTCTACTTTTGTACCTAAATTGAATGTAGGAAATAGTCATTATTAACCTTTATGTCTTCAAACTGAGAAACAGGAGTAATAGGTTTACTCTATTGTTTTTGCAAAGAGGGTTTTATATACTACTATGCTCTATTCATGGGTATATATCCCAGAGAGATAGGGGCAAAGTAACATCTCCCTCCTTGTTTAAAGTTCCATTTTTTAAGCAATGATTTTAATGCTTGCTCAGCCAGAACCAGTTAGCTATCTTCCTCTTCTTCCTATGTACTAGGGTCATCCTATAAATTTTCCATCACAGCACCTAGAAATAATAAGTAGTAAACAACTTAATATGAATAAATTAAAATTCTCCTGCTCTAGCTCCAAGTCCTATAAATGCAAGATTCTTGCCTGTCTTCTTCACCATTACTTCTACTTTTAATTTACAATGTTCATTTTCAGGATGCCATTCAAAAGCTTATATCGAATGAATAAAGGTATGTCCCCTGCAAGACAGATGTCAAAAGCAGCCTTTGCAAATGAAAAAATTTTAAAAACCTTTGTTTCATTTTATTCTAGTATGTTCATTTTACAGAATATCCACCTGTACCTCTTCTTTTCACTCAGGCTGAGTAAGTATCAGGGACAAGGATCATTTGATATAGAGAACTCAGGTCCTCTGTTTCTGATGATTCTTCCCCAAGGATCAGCAGGATCAGCAGCTCTAGATTTACACAGCACATCATAGTTTTCACATCAGACTGTGGGTTTCCCCCTCTTGCCCATCACTCTGCAGAACATGTTCTTGATAACAGTACAGAAACTGCATGAATGGCACTTGGGGGTAAGGACCTTGACCTTCCCTAATAGCCACTAGAAAAGAGCACTTTGTCTCCCTTTACATGTTCATAGCCTTATATTAATTATTTTTTAATCAAAATGCCCAATTGATACAGTTTAAATTGAAAAGGTATGAAAAAAATGTATGTTTAATGGAGAAAAAGCAATCAAGTAGTACTTACATTCATATTCCAATTGTAATTATTTAAATTGGGTTCCTTTAAATCTGTGAAATAAACTAAAACCATATTCTCAACACAATTTAAAGAGTGGTCATTGTTTAGTGGTTGGGTTTGAAGTGATGCTAAAATCTATTTCAATAACAAGGTAATTGTACATGATTTTTTGTACTATTAGCAAATAACTATTAATAGTTATAAAAAATTATATAATTTAAGGTTCTCAGAGTAGTCATCTAATTTTTAAGTTGTCATTCTATGAAAAATCTGGAGAGTCTCTCTTCTCCTTTCTAAAGGACAGAGTGAAAGATTACACAAGGTTTTTCATTTAGGTCCTCTTCTCTTTACACAAACACACACACACACATCTATTCCTTTAATGTATAATGTGTCCTTCATGTATGTATTTCCAACATCACAGGAATAAAATAGCACACTTTTCAGTTCTGGTTAAATGTCCAGTTTTTAAATCACAGACCACTATCTCCTTTAAGCAATGTACTCTATCACTATTATTATATCAGAATCTCCAATATTGGATTGTGAGCATTCTTAGCTCAAGTACTAGCATTCCATGTCTGTTGTCCAAAATACCTGCATGGTGTCAGTGACACAAAATGATGAAAACAGACAAATATATACTGAAATAAAATATTAGATAACACTTTAGCTCTTAATAGATGCCCCTAAAGCAACAAATCTCAGAGTATGAGGCTTGGCAATACCTCTTTCATTACTCTTCAGAAAGTACATAAATGGTTGTGAGTATTAAGGTCATGGATCTGTAAAGACCTATACATGAATTACACTCTAAGTAAAGAGCAGTCATCTCTGAACATTCCTGAAATTTGTCTAGTTCATCTATCTCTGCTCCAGTTTCCACCTGACCCTTATTATGAGCATCAGTATGGTAGAAAACATTGATTTTTAAAGCATTGTCCAAAAACATATTTTTTAATAAAATATCATCCTCATGGGGTGGGTGGAGATGGATGAGGTGTAAGGGTAATAAACTGTCATGAAAAAAATGCAATAAAAAATAAACTATTCAAAACATCTTCACCTGGCTGGTAGCACAGTGGATAAGGCGCCGGCCTGCAAACCCAAAGGTCGAAGGTTTGATTCCCCAGCCAGGGCACATAACAAGGTTGCAAAACAGGTCTCTGGTCAGGTCTGTGGCTGGAGGCAGGTGAAAAGTAACCATACATTGATGTCTCTTTCCCTCTCTGCCTCTCTCTCTTCCCCGCTTTCAAAAAAAAAAATAATTAAAATATTTAAAAAAAAAAAATATATATATATATACAAAACTTACTCTAAAAAATAAAATCTTCATGCATAAGAACTACATTAGCAAAATCAGCTTTCAGTGGCTATTTCTTTCTGTTGAATACCTAACAATAGAAAAAAATTTGTAAATACACATTTACTGAGTCATTACTCATGAAATTGGATGCTAAGGGTTGTAAGAATGTGGAAAACCATATCGGTTCCTATGTAGATTAGATAAATAGAGATTTAAAATACATATATACATATATGTGTATATACAAAATTTGTGTAGCAGGGGAAGTCTATGTTATACAGTCAAAGAAAAGCGGAATATACCATTACAAAATATGCCAGTTTGGCATACTGATTATTCTGAAATACAGTTACTTAAGAGAGCTGATATAAGAAGGACCCTCTGAAACTCCTTTGTCCTCCTAGGAGCAGGAAATAAACCTCATATGAGTTACTTACTCTCCCATGCAAAGGTTACCAGAGGGCAGAAGGCATCCTGAATTCAGCAGTGAGAAATTTTTATAAACAAAACTTGTTACTTCTCCACTCATTTACTACCTGTAACTCAAAACCCCTTATCTTGCCATTCTTCACAAATCTAATATGTATAAAGCAGCCTGCTTTGATCACTTCTTTAAGTCTTACATTTGGGGGACTTCTGTATGTGCAGAATTAAATTTGTTTTTTCCTATTAATCTCTTATGTCAATTTAATTATTGGGGCAACCAAAGAACATAGAAGAGAACAAGGGGGAAGTTTTCTTCACATATACAGATAAAACAATCATTGTAATGAGGAAGTTGACACATGCTTGTGGGGAAAGAATTAGACATAACTAATGAAACCAGCACCTACCCTTCTCAAACTATTCCAAAAATTCCAAAGGAGGAAAGACTTCCAAACTCATTTTATGACACCAGCATTATCCTACTTCCAAACCAGATAAAGACACCATGAAGAAAGAAAATTATAGGTCAAAATCCCTGATAAACATAGATGCTAAAATCCAACAAAATATTAGCAGACTGTATCCACCAACACATTAAAGAGGCCATACATCATAATTATGTGGGATTTATTACAGGGATGAAGGGCTGGTAAAATATTTGCAAATTAATGTAATACATCACATAAACAAAATGAAGAATAAAAGAACATGATCATACCAATAGATGGGGAAAACAGCATTTGATAAAATCCAGCACTCGTTTATTATTAAAAAAAAATTTAAAACTCCTCAGCAAAGCAGGATTAGAGGGATCACACCTCAGCAATATAAAGGCCATATGTGACAAACCAACAGACAACATCATACTCAAAAGACAAAATGTACAAGTGTTTCCTTTAGGATCAGGCTTAAGACAAGAAAGTTCACTTTTATCACTCTTATATAGTACTGAAAGTGCTAGTTATGGCACTCAGAAAAGAAGTAAAAGGCATTCAATAGAAAGGAGGAAGAAAATCTCACTACTCACAGGTGACATGGCATTATATATAGAAAACCCTGAAGACTCCACTCAAAAACTGGTAGATCTAGGACGTGAATTTGGTAAAGTTGCAAAATACAAAATTAATATTCAGAAATTCATGGCACTTTAATACACCAATAATAAACTATCAGAAAGAGAGGTTAAAAATAGCCCAATTTACTATTGCAACCAAAAATAATAATAAAAAGGTACCTAGGAATAAATTTAACCAAGGAGGTAAAAGACTTGTACTCAGAAGATTATAAGATACTGAAGAAAGAAACTTAGAATGATACAAATAAGTGGAAGCATACACCATGTTCATGGATAGAAAAAAATAACATCATTAAGCTGTTTAGACCACCAAAAGCAATCCACATATGCAATGCAATTCCTATTACAGTATTAATGGCATGTCTCACAGATTTAGCACAAGTATTTTAAAAATTCCTATGGAACCACAAAAGACTTGGAATAGCCTCAGCAATCTTGAGAAAGGAGAACAAAGTTGGAAGACTCACAATATCTCATGCCAAACTAAACTACAGAGCTATAGTCATCAAAACAGAATAGCATCAGCACAAGAATAAGCATATAGATCAATGGAACAGAATAAAGAACACAGAAATGAACCCATATCTTCATGGTCAGTTAATACTTGACAAAGGAGAGAAGAACACTCAATAAATGATGTTGGAAAAATGGGACAGATACATGCAAAAAATGAAACAAGACCATAAACTTACACCATACACAAGAATGAACTCAAAATGAAATGAGTTATAGACTTAAATGTAAGTTTCAAAATCATAAAAATCCTAAAAGAAAACAGAAAGTAAAGTCTCAGGCATTTCTCATAGACACATTTCTGCCAATATATCTTTTCAGGCTGGGGGAACAAAAACGTATATAAACAAACTGGACTACCTCAAGTTAAAAGGCATTTGCACAGGAAAGGAAACCATTAACAAAATAAAAAGGCAACCCATTGAATAAGAGAACATATTTGCCAATGATACAGCTGATAAGAGGTTAATTTCCAAAATAAATAAAGAGCTTATACAAATCAACAATAAAAAACAAGCAACTCAGCCCTGGCTGGTAGCACAATGGATAAGGCACCACCTGCAAACCCAAAGTTGCTGTTCAATTTCCAGACAGGGCACATAACCAGGTTGCAAGCCAGGTCTCCAGCCAGGTCCGCAGTTGGAGGCAGGTGAAAGGCAACCATACATTAGTGTCTCTCTCCCTCTCTGCCTCTTTCCCTTCCCCTCTCTCTAAAAATGATAAATAAAATCTTTTAAAAAAATACAGAAAGAAAGAAAGAAAAGAAAGCAAACAACTAACTCAATTGAAAAATAGGCAGACCTGAATAGACACTGCCAAAGAAGACATACATATGGCCAATAGACATAAAAAGATGCTCAATGTCACTAATTAGCAGAGAGATGCAAATTAAAACCACAAGGAGATATTTGCCTCACACCTGTCAAAATGGCTATCATTGACAAATCAACATTCATTGGCAAGAATGTGGAGAAAAGAGAACCCTCATGCACTGTTGGTGGGAATGCAGACTGATTCAACCATTGTGGAAAGTATGGAGTGTCCTCAAAAAAATAAAAATGGAATTGCCTTTTGACCCAAGAATTCCATTTCTGGGAATATACCCAAAGAAACCTGAAACACTGACTTGAAAAATACATGCACTCTTATGCTCATTGCTGCATTTTTTACAGTAGCTGAAATCTGGAAATAGTCCATGCCCATCAGATGATGAGTGGTTTAAAAGCTGTGGTACATTTACACAATAGAATACTGCTTAGCTATGAAAAAAGAATAAAATCTTACCTTTTGAAACAGCATGGATGGACCTGGAGATTATTAGCCTAAGTGAAATAAACCAGTCAGAGAAAGTATCATGTGATCTTACTTACATGTGGAATCTAATGAACAAAATAATTTAATAAACAAACAAGAAACAGAAGCATAGATACATAAAACAGATGGGCAGATGGGAGAGGATTGAGGAGATGAATGAGAAAATGTAAAGGGATTTATATATATATATATATATATATATATATATATATATATATATAAATTCATATTAGTTTTCAATTGCTGATGATTCATATTCTCTCTTTTTACCAGGGATGTGGAATTTAGAGCCATGGTGGCTGTATATACAAAGCTTGTTGCTTTTCCACTATTTCAATCCCAAATCCCTTTGTCTTGTTAATGCTTCAATTCTTTACACATTTATTGTTTTCTTGTCTAAAAGGTATGTGAGTGAACTCTTTCAATCTTTCTTTGAGTCTCACATTTAGTACAGAGCTACTGTATGTGCAAAATTAAACTTGTTTTGTTTTTCCTGCAATTTAATTATTAAGCCAATCAAAGAAAACAAAAGAGAAGAAAGAAAAGGTTTCCCACCACTGCACAATCAAAAAATTATTGCAATAGAATGGTTGACATGTACTTGCAAGAAAGGAATCAGACAATGACTAATGAAAAAAGTAATATGTGAGATTACACATTCCTAAACAAGAAGTAAAGGAGATATTTCAGAAACAGGAGAAATGAAATCAGTAAATAAGTGATTTAAAAAGCTATGGTACATTTATACAATGGAACACTACATGGTCAGAAAAAAAGGAGGAACTCTTACCTTTTGTGACAGCACAGATGGACCTATGCTAAGTAAAATAAGCCAGTCAGAAAAAGATAAATACCATATGATATGACTTGTATGTAGAACCTAATGAATAATGTAAACTGACAAAATAGAAATAGAGGCATTGATACCTGGAACAACCTGACAGATCTTAGAGGGTAAGGGGGCTGAGAGGTGGGCCCTGGATTATAGAAGTTGAAGGAATTAAGCAAAGAACATATATGCATAACTCACAGATTTAGACAACAGTGTGGTGATGGCAGGAGGACATAGGGGATTGGGGTGCTGCATGGAAGTGGGCAATAGGAAAGGGAGAATATTGACTGTGCAATAGTGTCAACAGTAAAAATAAAGTTAAAAAAAGAAACCATTAACAAAATAAAAAGGCCACTGGCTTGTGGCACAGTGGATAAGGTGCTGGAATGAGAACTCAAAGGTCTCTGGTTCGGTTTCCAGCCAGGGCAAATGACCCAGTTGCAAGCCAGGTCTCCAGCCAGGTCCATGGTTGGAGGCAGGTGAAAGGCAACCATACATTGATGTCTCTCTCCCTCTCTCCTTTCCTCTCTCTTTAAAAAATAATAAATAAAAACTTTAAAAGTAAATAAATAAATAAATGGGAACCAACTATACGGGAAAATATATTTGCCAATGACACTTCAGACAAGAGTCTGATCTCCAAAATACATAAAGAACTAATATGACTCAACATTAGGGAGACAGTCCAATCAAAAAATGGGCAGCCCTGGCTGGTGGTGCAGTGGATAAGGCCTGGGCCTGCAAACCCAGGATGACTGGTTCCTTTCCCAGCCAGGGCACATTGCCGGGTTGCAAGCCGGGTCTGTGGCCAGGTCCCTGGCAGGAGGCAGGTGAGGGGCAACCATGCATTGATGTTTCTCTCCCTCTCTCCCTTCCCCTCTCTGTAAAAATTAATAAATAAAATATATTTTTTAAATGGGCAAAGGACCTAAACAAACACTTCCCCAAGTAGGATATACAAAAGACCCATAGCATTATGAAAGATGCTCAACATCACTAGCCATCATAGAGAGATGTAAATTAAAACCACAGTGAGATACCACCTCACAACTGTCAGAATGGCCATCATCAACAAATCAACAAACAAGTGCTGGTGAGGATGTGGGGAAAAGAGAACCCTGGTGCACTGCTGGTGGGAATACAGACTGGTGCTGCCACTATGGAAGACAGTATGGAATTTCCTCAGCAAACTAAGAATAAAACTACCTTATGACCCAGTAATTCCACTGCTAAGATTATATCTGAATAACCCTGAAACACCAATTCAGAAGAACCTATGCACCCTTATGTTCATGACAGCACTATTTACAATGGCCAAGGACTGTAAACAGCCTAAGTGCCCTTCAGTGGATGAATGGATTAAGAAACTCTATTTACACAATAGAGTTCTATGCAGCAGAAAGAAAGAAGGAACTGTCATTTGTGATAACATGGCTGGAACTGGAGACTATCATGCTTAGTGAAATAAGCCAAGCAGCAAAAGTTAAATACCATATGTTCCCACTTAATACAGGAGGCTAACAAACAAAACATACAGGAGCAGAAAGAAACAAGAGACATAGGGAAAAAAAAGAGGAACAGAATGGTGGTTACTAGGGAGGAGGGGGAGAAGGGGGGAAAGCAGGAGAAGGGATCAGATGAGGAGCTAGGGAGGAGAACCCATGGACATGGACAACAAGCTGGGCATTGACTGAGATGAGGGCAGGGGGAGCAGGGGACAGCAAAGGAGGGAAAATGAAACAAATGTAATACAATAATACTAAATAAAATTAACTTAAAAGAAGAAAAGGAGATAAAAATCATTCACTAGATCATCTAGTTAAACTACATTAGACATCTGTTTTCACTGGAGAATGGTATAGATCCATGGTAGCTATGAAGCATAGTATTGCAATAAATTCTGGTAAATTTCTGATGTTGGTTAATTTAGTAAAGAGTGAAGAATTAAAGTTCAGCCTTTGCTCAAGTTGTTGAATCATTCACTAGGGAAAATACAAAACCAGAATCTAATTAACCATGTTCCCATAACACAGAAGAGTGAAGGCAGAGGGCTTTAGAGATTTTAGTCCCAACAGTCACTGGGTAGAAATAAAATGTCTATTGTTGATGTACCAGAGATAAGGACAGAAAGACTTGCTGGTTTCAGGTAAGTTTTTAAATGGCTTAATTGAGAGAACATAGGCGATATAAAAACCTTACTTTTGGAAAAATGAAGACCCAAGAATGGAGAATTTTGTTAATGAATCATTTTATATCTGCTTACTCAGTTCAATAAATTTTTCAATCTAATGGCCAAACACAAGGGTACTTCTTTGTTAGACCTGTGTGATCTTGTCTGGCCTCATTTGTCATTCCTATGAGAAAATTAAATATCTTATTTATAATTTCATCATGGTTGATAAGTAAGTCATTATTCTTTATCACTATGCAAGAGATAATGATGCACATATAAATTAAGGTGTGCTTTTGTCTTTTGCAAATAATAATAGAGATAGCACATTATAAAATATCAATATATATTAATCCATACCATATTTCTTAACTTCAGAAAAATTAAAACTTAGGCCACTTCCCAGATTCAAATTGTCATGTATCAGCAAACACATATAAACATAATGCAGCCATAGAAACAACACCAAATCCTATATATCTCAAGAACATTCATTTTTTCTCTATGTACATATATTTAAATGGAAAGGCAGCTTAAAATAAATATAAATTGACACATAATATTTTGTTTTTGTTTCTTTCTATCATATCGCTTTGTCTTGAAAAGGGATTTGTCCTTTGGCAAAAATCAGCCATACAAATGGGTTAGAAATGCTGCCACAAACCAGTGAAGATGGGTGATAGAATAGTATTATAAAATGTGTTTTATAATGCCATACACTAAGAAAGTACTATACAAATTTTCACTTACTAACTTACATGCAGTAGCATTGCCAGTGAACAGAATCAAGATATTTCTTGCATGAAAACTCACCAAACTATCATATTGGGCATTTATTACTGTTAAAGTTCAAAGGCTGTCTCTGAAACACTTCTGTTCTCTTTGTTATTGTTATTCGGGGTTTAGTGAAGAGGTGTTTTCATTCCAGAAATTCACTTTCTGTTAAAAAATGATTACAAATGTTAACTGTATGACTTCAAAAGGTATATATAACTTAAATTATTTTATAAAAACAAGAATTATTTATTATCAGATTGTCAGCAACTGCATGATTTCACTATTAAATTTTAAATCTTCAGCAGGTTTTTAAAAGATTTTATTTGTTATTTTTAGAAAGAAGGGAAGGAGAAGAAGTAGAGAGAGAGAGAGACATCCATGTAGTGTTGCCTTTCATCTGCCTCCAGCTACAGACATGGCTGGGAACCTGGCTTGCAAACTGGCTATGTGCCCTAGCTTGGAATCAAACCTGCAACCTTTGGGTTTGCAGGCTGGCTCCCTATCCACTGTGCCGTCAGCCAGGATACCAGTTTATGTTTTATAATATCTTTTCAAGATATGCTTGTGAAATTAGTACAGCATAAAACATTCATAGAATATTTAGTTCAATGGCTAAATAAAAATATATTCATTCTACTAAAATTCTTTCTTTCCTATAGGACAGTTGTATGTTTAGAAACTCCTAGTCCCTTCTTTTCATTTTTCATGCAATAGGGAGCCTAAATTAAACCTGGTTTTCGTTGGTGGCATTGAAATGCACTACATGGTAATTGCCCATGTCTCACTATAGACAATCATTTTCTCCAAGAGAGACTTTATAAGTAGACAGTTGTTCACTTAGTATTATGCATAGGGGCACCAGTGATACCAGGAAAGCCATGTACATACAGATATTTTTTATTTAATTAAAATTCATATACATAGCAAGAACTACAGTAAAATGGAAGCATGAGCTGGGGAGGCAATAGAACCCTTTTTATTATTTTAAATTCTACCCTGCACTTTTGTGTAGTTTATAAAATATGTTCTTTTTTACTTAGAAAACAATTTTGATGGTGCATCTAGGGGAGTTTAGGCCAAGGATTTAGAATCCTGCACATTAATCATTAAATCATTAACTCTATGTTGTCTTTCTGCCTCTCATCTGCCCTCAACTCCACTTTCTTTATATTCCCACAGAAACAATGAGGTCATGTATATAATTGATTGGGTAAAATTCAGCAGTGGGACATAAAACTCCATTGACCTCCCAAAGACCACTAACATGATCATTTCATTGATTTATATTAAATTGGATATAGTTCAAGAACAGTCATTGTACCAAAAACAGGCTTAGCTATGCTTGTCTCTTTTTCTAATTACTGAAAAATAGAAAGAATTGGTTGATTAATATTAAAATAGTGCTATATCCATTTTCTTCCCACAACCAGGGATTTCCAGACCTGAGAGATGGCTGTTGAGAACTGCACTGCGTTTACAGACTTTGTATTCCTGGGACTTTCTGGCAGGGAGGATGTGCAGCAGGGGCTCTTTGTGCTCTTCCTGCTGGTTTATGGCATCACTGTGGTCGCCAATCTAGGGATGATCCTGCTGATCCACATGGATCCCCGGCTTCACACGCCCATGTATTATTTCCTGAGCAATCTGTCTTTCTGTGATGCCTGCAACTCCTCCACTATCTGTCCCAAGATGCTGGCTGATTTCTTATCTGAGCAAAAGAGGATTCCATATCACTGGTGTGCCATTCAGATGTTTCTCTTTGGTGCTTTTGGGGATGTAGAGTGTCTCATGCTGTCTGTCATGGCATATGACCGCTACGTTGCCATTTGTAACCCACTTCTTTATACAACTGCCATGTCCAAGAGCATCTGTCTCCAGCTTGTGACTACTGCCTACATCGCAGGCTTAGTGGACTCCACAATCCACACCTGTTGCACGTTTCGATTGTCATTCTGCAATTCCAACATCATCAACCATTTCTTCTGTGACATCCCTCCCTTGCTAGCCCTGTCCTCCTCAGACACAACCATCAATGAGATAGAGATGTTCACCCTTGCAAGCTGTGTTCTGGGATTCAGCATTATGACTGTGCTCCTCTCCTACAGCTATATCATGACCACCATCCTCAGAATGAAATCAGCTGAGGGCAGACGCAAAGCCTTCTCCACCTGTGCCTCACACTTAGCCGCTGTGGCGATATTTTACGGGACACTCCTGTTCATGTATTTCCGACCCAGCTCGAGTTACTCCATGGACACAGACAAAATAGCCTCTGTCTTCTACACAGTCGTCATCCCCATGTTAAACCCGCTGATCTACAGCTTGAGGAATAAGGATGTGAAAGGTGCCCTAAGTAAAGCTCTGGGCACTAAATGATGGTCATGGTGAAAGCGTGTTCAACCAAAAGTATTCATTGAAAGATTCTGAGTGCTAATATTCAAGAACTGTAATATAAATTCCTATAGTCTCACCTGAACAAATTTTTGGATATTTCCCGCTTCTTACCTTTGTGCTTAAATTGAGTGTAAGGAGCATTAGTTGCTGATCTTACGGGTATTATCTTTTCCAAACTAAAATAAAGTAATAATAGGTCTTCTATTTTGCAAAGAGGAACCTTTCATACCTTCCTGCTCTGTTCATGAGTATGTCCCAGTGAGATATCATGAAAAATAGCAAACACTTTCTTTATGCCAACTCAACAGACCATCCTTAAGATTCCTTTACAAATATGAGGTTAATAAACTTGATCTGTTAGAAGGTAGGTTAATGGATTAAAATAGTTTTGTTTTCCCCCTTCTTATGTAGTGGTATTACCCTATAAATGTCCTTGCCTAATACACAAATGGATATAAACAGTAAAGAAATAAAAATAAATTAGAAATATCCTGCCCTATACCCAAAGTTTCATAAAGCCACAACTGGTTTTGCCTTCCTTGTTCTCCATCAATTTCCCCTTTGCTATTAACAATAGTCAGCTCAAGGATACTGTATTTATAGAATAAAGTAATGAATTTGTAGAATAAATTAATGAATGTAGGTTGAAATAGGGTGCAAAAAGGAATTCTTTGTTCAATTTTATTTTGGTATCTTTAACTTAGTTGAAATCTATTTGCACAGTTGTCTTTTGGTGTTGGCTCTGGTAAGAATCAGGTAAAGGAAAATCTTCTTGGATTTTCTACTTCTCATCATTCTGGTCTGTTATATCAGCAGACATCCCCAGGATCAGCAGCTCTGTGCATTTTCCTTCTTGGCCTCACTCTGAAGAACAGACCTAGTGCTATTGACAACTTGTAAAGGAGCCACATAAATGAAAGTTGGGGGATAAATGACCTAGGTCTTTTCCAAAGGCCAATGGGAAAGGGATTCATTTCCCTTTCTGTGTTCATAGCATTATTCTAATTAAAATAATTTTAAAAAGCTCAAGTGCCCAATTGCTACAGTTTAAGTTACAAGAAAGATGCCCTAAATTAATGTTTTAATAGCATACAAATAAATAACAAGATAGTATTGCCATTAGTATTCCATTTGTAGTTACTTATATTCACTCCCTGTGTATCTATGAAATAAAATGGAACTGTATTTTAAACACAATTTTAAGAATGGTAATTGCTGAATAGATAACTATTAGGTGATTCTAAAACTTATTTTAAAACCTAAATTAATTGCATAGATTTTTTGCAATGGAATCCATTAAGAATTTATCCTTTTAGGAAGAACAACAGAATGGCAGATTCTCAAGCATATTCATTTTATTATAGGTTGTTGTCAAGAAAGGAACATGGAGACATGCTTTTCTGGTTTAAGACAAAACAGAATAATGGGTTACACAAGTGTTTTATTTAAATCCTCTTCCCTAAGTCCTGTATTGTGTAATATATTCCTGTGTTGTGTAAAATGAACTACTATATACTTCAAAACATCATAAGAATAAAACAACACATTAAAAACATGCAATTTTCAGCAAGTTACTAGTCTTGCATTACTGTTTGAGCAGAGATTTAAAAGAAATAAAAACACTTCTTTCTCTTATTTCCTTTTTTGTTTTATTATTGTTCAATTACAGTTGTCTCAATTATTCTCCCATTGGTCTCCCCTGCCCCACCCCCCCTCCTCCCATAGTCAGTCCCCACCCTGTTGTTCCTATCCATGTTCATTTACACTAGTTCATTGGCTAATTCCTTCCCCCTTAGCTCTCTTTCTCCCCCGTTCCCCACCCTGCTGATCATTCTCTTTTGTTGTTGTTGTTGTTGTTGTTGTTGTTGTTCCCATGACTCTAGTTCTTTTTTGCTCATTTATTTGTTTTGTTCATTAGGTTCCACTTACAGGTATGATCATATGATGTTTGTCTTTAGCTGCTTGGCTTATTCCACTTAGCATAACATTCTCCATTTCCATTTATATTCAATTAATATCTGGAAAAGGAGACAGGAACATGAAATAGAGTAAAAATAGCCTCTTTAACAAATGGTGTTGGAAGATGGGGACTGGTACATGCAAAATAAATGAAACTAGATTATCAACTTACACCATACACCAAAATAAATGCAAGATAGAGAAAACACTTAAATATAAGTTGTGCTTCCATATAAGTTCTACGGGAAAAACAAGAGCAGTAAATTTCAGATATCTCATGAAGCAATATTTGTACTGATATGTTTTCTAGGACAAGGGAAATAAAATAAAAAATAAATAATTGGGACCACATCAAATTAAAAAGCATCAGCACAGTTAAAGAAAACAGCAGCAAAATAAAAGGAAACCAACCATATGGGAAAACATATTTGCCAATGATACCTCAGACAAAGGTTTGATCTCCAAAATATATAAAGAACTTATATGACTCAATATAGGAAGACAGAAAACCCAATTTAAAAATGGGCAATGGACCTAAACAGACACTTCCCCAAGTAGGACATACAAAAGACCCATAGGCATATGAAAGAATGCTCAACATCATTAGCCATCATAGAAATGTAAATTAAAATCACAATGAGATACCACCTCACACCTGTCAGAATGGCCATCATCAAATCAACAAACAACAAGTGCTGGTGAGAACATGGACAATAGGCAACCCTGGTGCACTGCGGGTGGGAATGCAGACTGGTGCCACCACTGTAGAAGACATTATGGAATTCCCTCAAAAAACTAAGAATAGAACTACCTTATGACCCAGTGATTTCACTGTTAGGATTATATCTGAATAACCCTGAAACACCAATTCAGAAGAACCTATGCACCCCTATGTTCATGACAGCACTATTTACAATAACCAAGGGCTGGAAACAGCCTAAGTGCCTTTCAGTGGATCAATGGATTATGAAACTCTATTTACACAATAGAGTTCTATGCAGCAGAAAGAAAGAAGGAACTGTCATTTGTGATAGCATGGATGGAAATGGAGACTATCATGCTTAGTGAAATAAGTCAGGCAGCAAAAGTTAAATACCATATGTTCTCACTTAATACAGGAGGCTAACAAACAAAACATACAGGAGCAGAAAGAAACAAGAGACAAAGGAAAAAAAGAGGAACAGAATGGCGCTGACTAGGGAGAAGGGGGAGAAGGGAGGAAAGCAGAAGGGATCAGATGAGAAGCTAGCAAGGAGGACCCATGGACATGAACAACAAGCTGGGCATTGACAGAGGGGAGGGCAGGGGAAGCAGGGAGAGCAAAGTGGGAAAAATGAAACAATTGTAATACAATAATAAATAAAATTAACTTAAAAGAAGAAAAGGAGATAAAAATCACTAGGTCATCTAGTTAAACTACATTAGACATCCGTTTTCACTGGAGAATGGTATAGATCCATGGTAGCTATGAAGCATAGTATT
>PVIW01009373.1:0-52374 GCA_004026585.1 Noctilio leporinus
AAGGTTTAGGTGTCTGTTCACCCTTTATGGCCTCTGTTTGGTCCAGGTGGAGCCAGGACCAGTGGGTGTTATCAGGGAGAAAAGAAAGGAGAGAGAAAGAAAAGAAAAAAAAAAAAAAAGTATGGGGGGAGAAAGTCATAAGACAAAGAGAAATCAATATTAATAAAGAAAGGTTTTAGCTGTGTGTTCCCCCTTTATGATTTCTGATTGGTCCAGGTGGAGCCAGAACCTGTGGGCTTTACCAGGAAGAAAAGGAAAAGAAAAATTAAAAAAAAAAAAAAAAAGAGGAAGGAAGAAAAGAATAAAGAAATGGTTTAGAATGGCTGGGGAAGGGAGGAATACTTAGATTGAGGACTGGGAATGCGTTATAGCCACAGAATGAGTAAACTTTAATTCGAGAGTAGGGGAGGGTCTTGGGTATTTAGGTGGATTGAGGTATGGGGGGGATTAAGAGTATGTGAGAAGTAACTTTTGCAAAGGATATGTTGGGGCTTAATAGTTCATATTGCTCTCAGTATAATTCAGGTGCTTGAGATTGGCAGCAATCCCTTTCCTGAGGTTGGCTTTTTTTCTTGGTCCGGACTTTACAGTCTATAGTCCATATTCTAGCTGGTCTTGGCGTGTGGCAGGGCCTCTGATTGTCACAGTAGGGCTGATTCTGAGTGTCTGCCCCCAGGTAGGCTGGGCCTTCTGCAGCCTGTCTGGGTTTTAGGGCTGCCGGTGTTCTGGAGCCCACAGGGAGCCCCCTCCCACTCCTGGCGCAGGTTCCTGCCTGGGATGAGCACCCAGCACCCCTGCAGTGTAGCCCGCAACTTTGCTGGTCCCTGTTGACGACTGGCCCCGCCCCGCAGTTCTGGGAGGAGGCCGGGCCTGTCCGTCAACACTGTCAGGGGTCCGCCTACACTGTCCCACCCTTCTGGGGTGGGCACCACTCCTCCAAGGCAACCAGCTCTCCGAGGCGTTCTTTATGCGGCCTCTGTGATGAGCCCCTCCCAGGCATGGGTGGTGAGGCCTTTGTCTCCGGCAATGGCGGGTCAGTTATCCCCACTACTAGATTCCGGCTCGAAGGCTCCCCGTTTGGAGTTTCCTGCGGAGCCTGGGGGCCTGTGTGGTTGCGCAGGGCTGGGCCTTTCGCCTCGCTGGGGCTTCTAGCTGCTGTTTCCCTGATGGCACAGCAGCACAGTTTTCGGCCCTCTTGCTGCCCAGGCCAGTGCACTTCCAGCTCCCCTGCTCCGGCTTCCCGCAGGACTCTTCTCCTCCTCCTCTAGCCCTGCGCGGAGCCTCCTCTCCCTGTTGCCAGAGTGAGTCTCTCACACAGTCCCTCCCCTGCAAGAGTTCAATTCCACGTTCCCTAAGGCGTTCGCCCTCGCTGCCCGCACTTCACTGTTGAGACTTCCAGTCACCAGGGAGCCCAGAACTGGCCCCAGTCAAATGCGCCCCTCTGTGCAGAGTCGCCACTGCCCAGAGCCGACCTCGGCCCGCCTCACCTACTGTCCTGCTGGCCTCCTCTGCCTCTGGGCTGTGGTCCCCTGTGTCCAGATGCTGCCCGTTCCAACTCCTAGGGTCCTGAAGACGTCTCACACTCCCTATCTGTCCTCCAGCTGCTTTGGTACTCGAGAACACCATGAGCACTGCTCTCTACTCTGTCGCCATCTTCCCTCCTCAGAACATATATCTTTTTGACTCTACATACATGCTACTGTCATGCTACTGTCACCTTATAAAGTAAGTAGGTGTACCACCAGCCTGGCACTCTAACTTCATAGGAAAAGCAGGTAGATAGGAGATTTCTTCCTGTCTCATAGAAAGAATATAGAAAGTGTCAGGTTTATTTTTAAATATTCTTGATAAAAGTGTGTGTGTGTATGTGTGTGTGGGTGTGTGTGTGTATGTATTTATATATGTGTGTGTGTGTGTGTGTGTTGGGGAAGGGAGATAAATGAAACAAGATAGACAAAAATACTGATAACTTTGAAGCTAAGTAATAGAGATGTGGGGATTTCATTATACTATTATCTTTATTTTGTTTGTGTTTGATATTTTCTATAATAAAAAAGGAAAAGATTTAGCTAAAAGAATGTTCACCATATAATAGTTTTTGATGGTAAAAAACAGAAAATACTCTCGGGATCTAACAGTAATGCATTAAATAAATGATTTTACATCTGATCTATGCATCTACAATAATGCAGATGTAATTTGTTGATATGGAAGATATCTATAATGTGCTAAATAAAGACAAAAGTAATTTCCATGAAACAATGTATATTAAATTTTTATTTTAAGTGTTTATTTATATTATATATTGTATTTATATTTTAATGATTTGTTTATATCTGTATTGAAAATAATCTAAAAATATTATTTGAAGGCTTAATTTTGTATACTTAGGTAATATATGAACTTTCAAGTAAAGCGGTACCACCATGACAATTAAAGTCCCATATTTTTTAAAACCAGGTCATTAAACAGCACATATAATATGATCTTATTTTCCTTAAAAGGGAGAAAAGGAAGGGAAAAAGAAAGACTTAGAAGCAGAGCCTAGATGTAGAGCACAGACTATATTTCAAAATTATAGGACCAGAGCTAAACAGTGCTGGAGGGTGCATTTGGGAAAAAGTCATGGAACAGGCACATTGACAGTGGCACAGAACATAAACACTTTCCCACCCCAAGTGCCCAGTACAATACAGGGCTCAGACAGTACTCACTAAATTTCAAAAGCTCCTCTCTGCTCTGCTCTGGGAATGTGCTTTCCCTGAACAGAAGGGGAGAGCTGAGTTCATTCTTTTTTAGATTGGAAGTTCTGATGAAAGAAAGTCTTTGAAGAGAGAAAGGCAGCAGTGAACAGAATAGTAGGGCAAGGCACTCCTGAGAGTATCACTGGTATCGGTCTGGTAACAGCTCTGCCAAGGGAAGAGGTGCCACACCTTCGAGAGGGTGAGAGAGTGGGTATTGCTGGTGTGAACTCCAAGGGAAATCACAGGATAAAATAAACAAGTGATTATAATACTGTGGGTGCTCAAAGGGGCTGTAATTGTAACAGCAGATTCACGCTGTCTGGCTAAATGGAAAATCTGTAATTCAGACCATGCATTAAGCAGCTAGGTTTGTTGCTTTAGATAATATAAATCTGAGGTCAGAAATCTTACCCTGGATGTGCTACAGTGCAGGACACTCATCTGTATCCGTTAGCCATTAAGTACAAAGATAAGCTAATATGTCAATGCAATACTAATGGGGCTCCATGGATTCTATTACTCAAGCATCTCTAATCAATTAGAGGTTTAACTTAGTCATCCTAACATAAATAACCTTTAATGACAATTAAGGCCACTATCCATTATCATGGTATAATGGTTTTATCATTATATGTGGGGTATTTTCCTTTTTTTTTTTTTTTTTTTGCTACTGAAATTTTAACAGGGAAGAAGACAAGACACTTGGGATTGAGTAGATTTCCTAGCCCCTTGACCCACACTGGTGTTAGAGAATAAAGATCATGTCCATACAATAGGTGCTCCATTTTCAAGTGCTCCTTGAGCTCAGGGAAGGGTAGCCATTCAATAGAATAAATATTTTTCAATGACATATATTGAGTGAGAAACTCTTTTAAAGACTTTATTTGTCATACTGAATAAATAAGTCAAAGCCCATCATCTTCTGACAAGGCTTTCAAAGTTAAATAACATCATTAAATCTCTAAAGGCTAAAGGAGTGTTAATTGGTATTAAATATTACCATCTCTAATTTCGCATTGAATTGCATTTATGGTAAAGAGGGAAAAAAAGCAATTCTATAATCATTTTCACATTGTCACATTCCTTTCTCATCATCCCATATAAAAATCTACAGTAGGGGGTCTTTTTGGTTGCAATTGCCCTCCCATGGTGTAATCTTGTTACATGAACCATTACAATCAATAAAATTATCTAGATAATAAAATGATTTTAATCATCTAGAATTACATTATGTCATAAAACTTCTTTAAAAATTACCCCCAATTTTTAACATTAACCTCTTAGGTGTTTGCAACATAGAAGGTTCTCAGAATCCCTGACACTCATGCAAGGAACCCACATTAAAATAAGTATGAGCAAGCACTGTCTGTCTTTCAATCTCTCTATCCTACCACCTACTTGTCCATCTTTGAAAATTTTGTTGACCCATCTTAAGAAAAAAAAACTTCCCTGAGACTAGGAAGAACCATTGCAAATCACTGCTCGCATCATATATATATACTTAAAAATTTACTAATACTCATTCAGAAGTTATGTACAATTCAGATGCTATATAGAAATATTCAGACTAACACTTTTCAAACATTTGTATTGTGCCCCTATCCACAACAAGTTTTAAGTATTCTCAATATATTCATGTATATTCTACATATTACATGTATCATTGTACTAATGTATTATGTACATTATAAAGTATACATAGAATATAAAATTTTAAAAGCTGACATTAAATTAAACATAAGTTCTGATATTTTCTTCCCTCACCCAGTGATCACATTATATACTTGTGTGTACATTTTCCATCTTGGAGGCACTGGGGTAGAAATAACTTTGTGTCACCTGCTTGCATGAGTGGCAAATCCCATATTCCGCCTACACTTAAGCAGCTATAAGAAATAAACACTGGCAGTTTTGTTTTCTCAAGAAATCTTTTTTGAAGAAGTAATGTTTCCTTTGTCCTTTCTTATAAGCTGAGAGATTTCTTAAAAGGTATGGGTATGATCTACCTCTTTTTCTTCATTCCTTTAGTTTAATTTAACAGGCACTGGGCTATTATGATCCATAGGATACTTCCTGCACACATGGGCTCATAGGCTTCTCCCAAGGCAGATGCAGGCCTGGGTCATTATGGCTGTGTACTCTGGGGCACAGAGGAAGGTGCTCAGGCCTGCCACCACTGTCCTTCCCCAAGATCACTATCAAGATCAAGGGCTACCCTACATGTTCAATTTATGTGCTTCTTTGAACTGTTGCCTCTTTGTAAACCTTGGTCAAGTCACAAATGAGACTTCAACACCTGTGTTACATTCTTTGTCCATCATGAGAGAAAAACAGTTATCAACACAGAATGACATACCCACTGATATAGATCACTACACTTATTCTCTGTATTCCTTTATTTTCACCATTATTAGTGTTACAATCAACAGCATACCTCTCTCCACAGTGGATGGTGGCAGCTCTAAGCCACTGTATTAATCAAACAAAATGAGAAAGAAACAAAGGCTCAGTGATTTGTGATAAAGCAAGCAGTGTGGGATAGCTTTGTTATCTCCAGGGAGATAAGCCTCATTCATTTTATTTTACCTCA
The DNA here is from genome assembly GCA_004026585.1 of Noctilio leporinus. NCBI lineage: Eukaryota > Metazoa > Chordata > Mammalia > Chiroptera > Noctilionidae > Noctilio > Noctilio leporinus. The sequence goes on from PVIW01009373.1 coordinate 5,335, forward strand.
CCTAGCACAGCATTTGGCACATGATGGAATTTCTACAAATATTAAAGGCACATAGACATCGGCACATCTCCTGGATGTAAATTAGCTGTAGGAAGTAGTGAAAAATTAGGTTGAAGATATCTAGAGACTGTGATAGGACTTGACATGCTATACTTTAGAATGAAGCCCTGAAAATGATGGTAAGTTTTGAAGCCAAAATGGAAAATAATGAAAATTGCTTTTGAGAAAGATAATAATGGTAATGTTATTACCCACCTCTATTGAATGTTTACTATGCCTGCATGCACTATTTAAAGGTTTCATTTTGGGCACTCATCCTGCTCACCACCACTAGTCTAGCTCACCTGCACTTGTGCCCTCTCTATACACTGCAACCAGGTGTTCCAGAGCCACATGGGCACTGGTGCTTCGGCTCCTTGCTGGGGGCACATTGCTATGGTTGGAGGCCAACACATGGAAGTTCACCTTCCTGCATACAATGAAGTGCATAGCCTGGCTGGAGCAGACCAGTGAGGACTTAAGCAAATGCCTGAATGCTAGCAGGTGAGTGGCCAGTGTCACCATCCTCTACCCCAAATGCTGCAGCTCCATGCCCTCTGGTTCACCCTATACAAGGGTGCTGAAGTGGTGCACTTCAAGAGTGCCCCTATTTATCTCTGATGCCATGGCATTGGGAAATTATGAGTTTTATAATGGTACGGAATGTTTGATCGACCCACTCCTCAAACAGGTCAAATTTCCAATTTTGAGTGCAAACGTTAAAGCAAAGGGGCCACTATCATCTCAAGTAGTGAACCTTCATTTGCCCTATAAAATCCTTTCTGTTGGTGGTGAAGTGGTGAGGATTGTTGAACACACTTATTCTCTCAAATCCAGAGACACAGGGAAACTAGGAGTTAGCCGGAACAAGGATTTTCATTAAGAATTAACTGATACTCTATCAGAATGGTTATCATTAATAAATCAATAAATAGTGCTGGGGAGAATGTGGAGAAAAGGAAACCCTCATGCACTGTTGGTGGGAATGCAGATTGGTTCAGCCACTGTGAAAAACAGTATGTAGCTATCTCAAAAAATTAAAAATGGAACTATCTTATGACCTAGTGCTTCCACTTCTGAGAATGTATCTTATAGAAATGAAACTAGTTTGAAAGAATATATGCACCCTTATGTTCATTGCAGTGTTATTTACAATAGTCAAGATTTAGAAAAGAGCCCAAGTGTCCATCAGTAGATGAATGGATAAAAAACTGTGATACATTTACACAATGGATTACTACTCAGACATGAAAAAGGAAGGAAATCTTACCCTTTACAACAGGATGGGTGGACCTGCAGAATATTAAGAAAGTGAAATAAGCCAGTCAGAGACAGGTATATGATTTCACTTATATGTGGAATCTAATGAACAAAATAAACTAAAGAAGTAGAAATATATACAGAGGAGAGACTGACAACTGTCAAAAGGGAGAGAAGATGGAAGGCTAGGTGAAAAAGATGACAGGATTAAGCAAAATTAAACAAACAAACAAACCTCATAGACACAGATAAGAGTATGGTGATTACCAGAAAGAAGGGGGAGGGGCAGGGGAGGGTAGAAGAGGGTAAAGGGGGGATAAATGGTGATTAAAGGAGACTCCACCTGGGATGGTGAACATACACTACAATATATAGATGATGTGTGATGTATTATAGAATTGTACACTTGAAACCTATATAATTTTATTAACCAATGTTAGCCCAATAAAGTTAATAAAAATAAATTTTTAAAAATTGTTTCTTCTTAATAAGCTTAATCCATCTTCCCAGCAGCCTTGTTAAGTGGGTATTTCATTTTCATTACTTTACAGATAGGGAAATCAAGACACAAAAAGGATGAGTAACTTGAACACTAATATAGGACAGAACACCCTTCTGCACCAGTTCCCAAAACCTGCCTGTCGCATTAACCATTGTATCTGGGATGGAGGAAGACAGGTCAGAGTTAAAGTTTAAGGAAATTTCAAGCAAACATGAGGGAGAGCCATGGGATTCTAAGTCATTATGATGGCAAAGATTGGAGAATGCTAGGAGAGAAGTGGTGGGAAAACTACAGGAGACAAATAATTTTCCTTTCTGTCCAAGACTACCTTTGCTGTCTACTTAAGCAGCTTTGTGTAGATTTTCTTGGGTTTTCTACACATTGCCAGGAAGTAAGGATGGCATAAACACAGCATATTCCCCTCCGCTCAGCATGCATGCCAAGTAAGCACACCTGCAAATCCAGGTCCATTGCATTTCCATGCAATGCTTCAGATGGAGGAGAGAGCAAGGTTTCTTCTGAAAGTATTTTGAATACAGGACAAATTATTTGTATCTAAATGTGTTTTATCTGATTTGATCTTTGCAATGTTCAATGGTAGAAACAGCTGTGACAGAGTAATCAGTCTGCTTAGAGAGCAAGCCAATCATTTCTTCTCTCTCAGGCTTTATTCTCCTTCAGTTTTTCTGGACTGGAGCAACATGGGTTTTTATAGCTGCTGATGGATTGATTTGTAACCTCACCTTTGAAAGCCAGTTTAAACACATGTGGTGACTTTTTTATTTTTGAGAAAATGGAAATAACCTAAATCTGTTTGTTTCCTTGTCATGGGCTCTTAGGTCTGAAACCCAGCTTCTATTTGTTTTATTTCTTTACTTAGTGTTCCCATGGTATGACACATAAGTTGCCACCGCAGACAGCTGAGTCTTGTCATCCATCCTTGGGTGTTTGCCACATCCAGAAATGATCAAGATTGGGGCCAACATAGTGCTTCATCACCTTTTTCAAGCCCAGGAAAGCCCCAATGCACATACTTAGAGAAGGTTTGGCAGGGACTTTGAAAGAACTAGGTGCATCTAGCCTCCTCTTGTTATCCATGTCATTTGAGATCTAGGTGCAAGCAGTATTCTTTCCCATGATTGCTCCCCAACCTCATCTCCCCTCCCCTCCAGCATGCCTCAGTTCCTTTTACTCACCAGTTTTCCAGGGTAGGGTAATTTTCCTGCATAACAGACATGGTTTTGAGGGACAGAGGGAAACATTGGGAGTTGTCGCTGGAGGGTCAGTAGACTATGGTGGTGAGAGAGGCTGTGGGCAAAGACCCAGTCCCAGTCTCAGCTCTGACTGTGTCAGTGTAGGACCTTGGGCAAGTCACCTCTCTGAGTCTTCATCTGTAAAATCAGAATCGTACTAGCTCTGTGAACCTTCTGTTGCAAGTAACAGAGACTCATTCAAATCTGCTTAAGCAGAAATAGAGCAGAGGTGTAGCTGAGGACACATAGACTCTGGTTTGAATCTTTGTCCTGTCTGTCATTTCTTCATGATCTTGTTTTCTCTGATAGAGGTTTGCTCACTGCAGGACTAAGGCCACAGGGAGCTCCAAATCTTACCAGTTCTGGGCCTGGGAAGCAGAATGGTCTCCTGCCAGCACCAGACACAGTGTGCATAGAAAGACTCTGTTCAGCCTACCTGGGGCCCCAAGTGCACCCTTGGACCAAGCACTGGTTAGGGTTGTGATGTAATTTGATGGCCCACACTTTACCATGGGCCCCATTGGAGGCAGGTGTGATGGGGTCAGCAGAACAGGGAGCTACTATATTATTTCACCAGGTCCTGGTGATGCAGAAAGCACCAGGGCATATTGTCCAGAACAGAGGAATAACTGGAAGTTGGTCACTATGATTAAAGAGGAGGGTGCAGACCTAAGGGGTGCTACTGCTGGGGAGCCCTGGAGGGCAGGAGAGAGGATTTTCAGTTGGTGGGAGTAGGCCAAGAGGATGTTGCCTGGAAATGGCATAAACAAGCTGATGAAGCTCTGTCTCAGGCTTTACAGTCCTGTGTTGAAATCCTACCTGACCCCCTGCTGTGGGAGCACACACATACACACACATGCTGCCTCACAGGTGTTCACACATGCTCATATACATACATGGTCACATACATGCTCATAAACTCACAGTGATGCACACACTCGCACAGTCCCTCCTGGCCCTACACTGGGTTGCTGAGCCAGGGAACATGTCTCCTGGGAGCTGGGAACATTCTCCTGAAGACATCCTGGAATATAGGTTAGTACCTGTCAGCATTTTGCCTGGGAAGTGGCAGTACACTCTGAAGGACCAATGGGACTTTCCATGACAGATGAGTTACAATAGTGGGGCCCAATTTAGGGAAACCAGAAAGAGATGCTGGAGCACCAGGGATAGTAACTGCAGAACAGGGACCCCCCTAAACCTGAAAGATACAAGAGGGTCCCCAGCCTGCAAGAATGGGCTGGCAGACAAGAAGTGCATCTTTAGGAAAAGATCAGAAAATAAGACACCCTTGTTTTCACTTTCCTTCCACCTCTGAACTCCAACCACTGCCACCCATTGGTCCAAACCAGTTAGCAGCCAATTCAGGTGACCCCACAGGCCAGCCCTAGAGTCCAGAGCAGGAGCAAAAATTGAAGAAGAATCCAAAGAGAGCGGGACCCTAGCCAGCACCAGACCCACAGAAGTGCTTCATGGGATGGAGCTTCTGCAAAATCAGAGGGTCACTCTGATGCCACAGCAATAAAATTCTCAAGACCCCAGATATTACTCGGGAGCCTGCTCATCCCCATTACCTCTGAAGCTGGGTCAGGGGTCAGGACACGTCCTACCTCCACTCATCTGGAAGGCAGCAGTCAAGGCTTAGAGACTTCCTGGAGACTTTCCGTAGGACTGTGCTGGAATCCTCCTTTTCTGTGTGACTTTGAGCAAGGCACCTAACCTGAAGGAGCCTCATTTTCTTCTCCGTGCAATGGGATACCCAACCACAGGATTATTGTAAAGATCTAGATAACACAGGTAAAAATCAGTGTTGGTAGCTGTGTATCATACTGTAGCCATTATTATTAGTTTTGAAGGGAGGAGTTACTTGGCTGGTAAAACCTAGTTGAATATTTTTATGACTTCAAAGGTGCACAGGGAACCTTCCTCTGTAGTGTAAGATACATTTTTCCACTTTGACTACATGTTTCTATTTTTACTATAGAGTTAGTGCCTTAATAGGGCACTAACTTTTCCTTATACCTAACAGGGAAACCATCCAGATAACTTTATTCCCATCTATGACCATCATGGGCACAAAGCTTTTTGGTGCTTTTGTGTTCTAACATGGAGCACTAATTGGTAGTTCATCCCAAATATAATAATTTAAGTATTTCTGCTTTCATAGCAAATCACATAGTCATAGAATTGAGAGCTGGAAGGAATGCTAGATATCATTTCCAATTTGTGAAGGAAAGATGGGCTGACAGGAGTGAAAGAGGAGTACAGAGAGTGCAGCAAGACCTCTGTTCCCTCTGTCCCTCCACTCCCATCATCTCTCCTGATAGGCCTCTTCTTGGCCACCGCTCCTCTGAAATGGCCCTCATGTTGCAGGGACTCCCAAACCTGACTGACCATTGGGATCACCTGGGAACCTGGTTAAATAAGAATACCTGAGCCTACCTGTGAAGATCCAGATTCTCTAGGTCTGGGATCCAGCCCGGGAAGCTGAATTTTGGACAGTCACCCCATGTGTTTCTGTTGTGCTTGTGACCATGCATGTTTAGGACCTAAAAAGACGATGTTAACATGGAATAATGAAATAGATACCCATGTTCTTGTTGATTCAGAGCAGAGGGACTCTCTGGTACTTCAGATGGCCTTATGCTTTATCATATTTTCTGGCTCCAAACTGAGGACATTTTGGATCACCCTCTTGTGTACACATCCCATCATCCCATCATTCTTTGGTTTGACTAGTGACCATTTCTAGAACAATGTCCTGACAAAGTTGTGGTGACACAACTTTGACATTAACCTGAAGGTTAAATTACTCTGCATTGTGGCCTTAGGCATTATTAAAGATTACCTAATTTAGGGATTAATGTTATTATCCTTTAATTCAGTAGTTCTACTCTCTTTGGAAAAGTTGGAAGGTTTCCCCTTGTTTATGGTATATGTCAAATCCACTCTTTTCCTAGCAACCTAACAGTTCCCTGTTATATATATATATATATATATATATATATATATATATATATATATATGTTATATGCATATCTGATCCTTGTCTCTACCTTCTTGGCCTCCAGGCTGCTTTTCTGATGCCTCATTCTAAAATAAAAATTAGTTTTTACAGCTCCACTGCTTAAACCCTGGAGTATCTTCCCCTACAGGTTTCTATGTAATCTGCCCTATAAATTCACCACCCCTCCCTTGCCCCATCAATCATTGGTCCTCCTTCAGCTCTTTGAACTTGCCAAGTGTGCTTCCCCCTAGAGCAGAGAGTTCATAGGTTCCCTAGCATCCATTTCCATGAGATTATTCCAGAACATTAAGAGTATTTTATTCTTATTGTCAGGCATTGGCTCAGGAATGGACAAGCTAAACCAAATTTGGCTAATGAGAAGGAAGGGGAATTCAGCTGGGGAGCATCCTCACTGCCAGGAGCTGGGGAGAGACGGGTATGGGTAAAGCTGCTGGCACGACTTGTAAGGTCTTGTACGAGAACAGGCCTGGGGTGATATGGTCAAGTAGAGAGAAGGGACTTCTTTATATTGTTGAACTGATGAATTAACAAACCCTGATTTGGAGTATATCTCTGGACTTCTTATTGTGTGAGAGGATGAATTTCCTTATTATTTAAGGCTTCTTTTTTCTGATAAAGATTTTGCTTATTACCAAAAGCATCTTAAGTGTTTGATTCTGTTCTTTGTATCTTGAATCTTTCCATTGTTCACATATTATCATGATCAAACCCTCTTTTTCAGATAGCTTGTCTCCACTGATCTTTTAAATAGCTGCTCCCACCTGATTCAGGAATTACACTGTCTGTAACTTCTCTTTATCCCCTTCATAGCACCTATCACCATCTTAAATTACATTATTTATTGGTTACTCAGTGTTTGTCTCACCCAGATATAAGTTCCATAAAGATCAATACTTTCTTCTCTGTACCAGTAAAACAGTGATGGGCACATAGTAGGTGCTCAATAAATATTTGTTGGATCCTTTTGAAATAAAGAGCATTTTGCCCAGTGCTCCATTGCAGGCCAGGGCAAGAAGAAATACAGAAGTATTTCTTTTCAATTTTGGAAGGTATTCAGAAGGTTGATTGGATGTTTAATAAATATTTGTGAAAAAGAAATTAAAATCTAAAGCAGTGTGTTATAAAATATTGTCAATGTATGTATTAATTAGTGTTTCAAATTTTAACACCATGCTTCCTTTAAATTAACATACAAATCCCCCAGTGCTACTTGCTCTGGGAAGGATCTGACATGCACATACCCCTGGGGTAGGGTTGTGGGAGGGGTGGTTGTCAAGTGTTTGGGCCCTTCCTCTGGGAAGGGGAACCTCTTCTCCTGTGCATTCAACCAGGAGGCAGGAAGAATTAGTTGAGGTTTGCTTTTGCTTGTATGTATTCTGAATCTAACAGAGGTCCCCTTCTCTCTCTTTTCCTCCTTGCTTCAGCTACATAACTGGAGAATCAGTATTTTGCAAGCAAGTCAAGGTTTGGGTGCATTTTAGGAACAATATGGTTTTCCAGTTTGGATCAGGACCAAGATTGCCTTTGCTCACAGGGAACATTGTCATCAGATGCTAAAATGACAAGGATCCTTTGTGGATAGTTTATGAAGTTTTTGGACTCTGTAGTGGCTTGATCTGATTTCACTCCTTTATGAATCAAATGAGATAGGTAGTAATATTCTAGATGTGGATGAATATCAGGCTCAGACAGAGGCTAACTAAATTAGCCAAGGCCAGTCCTGAACCCACACTCTGAGCCATTTCTCTGTTGCTCAGTGTCATAGCTGAGCCAGTATGGCCTCAGCGTCCACTGGGACAGAACAGAAGCATTCTCTGGAGAGGTGGGAGCAACTGAGGCCTCTGCTCTCCATCTCACACCTGACCGAGTGCGGCCCATCTCTGGAGGCACTGCAGCGGGCTGAGCAGCCTTGCAGGGGAAGGTCTCCAAGGAGCCTGCTGCAGGCCCACTTTGAGAGTGACAGCAGTGTCATTGAGATAAGAAATAAGGCAATTCTCCAGGAGAATTGCAGTCTTCCAGCCCATATAAATGATTCCTTTAGTAATTTTGCCAAGGATTATGTGTTATGTGTGCGTAGGGAACCAACACAGCCTGAGAATCTGTCAATATTTCTAGGGAAGGGTGTGTGTAATTAGTCAAGCATTCCTGAAAAAAAAATGAAGTTTATTTTAAACAGCAAGTGGTTTTAACAGTAAGTGGTTTTGAATGAAAAGATCCAACTATAGTTTTTAATTTTGTTTTCTTTTTCCTTGAGAATCACCATGAGCAATTTCTTAAAGAATTAAAATGAAACATTTCTGGGGTAACAAATCATCCAGTCTTATGGCTTGGAGCTTTACTACTCGCCAGCTAATGGGTCTGAAGAGAGATTTCACAAGATTCTCAAGTCTGCCATAGAGACCTTGCAGCCAGAAGTAAACACAGGGAGCTGCTGATGGAACATAATTGTCTGTGGTACAGTTACCTCTTTACAATGCCCTGGGGTGACAAGGAGAAGGGGCCTGCAAGGACCAGGCAGTTCAGTGAGAGTGGGGCACCAGGTTGGAGGCCCCAGGGGGTGCCCCATGAGTCAGGGCTTGCATAGCAGGCACTCACTTCAGGTCACTCACTAATCTCGCCCTCAGTTATGCATCTTGAGCTAGTTTGGTTAATATAATGGCTATCTTAGTATAGGGCCATTTGTTATTTTGTGAGGAATCTGAAGTGGATATTAGTCCTGGAAGTGACATTTTCTTTGGAAAAGTGGGTATAATAATTTATAACCAGGTTATGTATTGTGGAGACTGGCTCAAATTTGCAGCCCTGCCAGAAATATTACTGACAGGTAGAACATTACCAGTTTCTGAAAAGTACCCATTAACACTTTTGCAAAGGGAATTATCTTTGAGGGAAAAAGAAGGGTAACCAAACTCTAAGAACAGGGCCAAATGGCAATCTCTGGGGCTGAGATGAACTGATTACAAAACCACCAAGTTTTGAAAGGAGAGGAGAGATGGCTTTGATCTTAACTGTACTGCCTTAGGCATACTTGAGAAAGTAACCCACTGTGATCCCTGCTGGGAATGGGTTCTGGCTTCTGCAGATTTTCAATAACTGTATCTCTTCTCCATCTATCCTGAAGTCAGTGGACAGGTCCAAGTTTCTGTCCTCCACAGTATCTTGACCTTCACATACTAAACATGCCAATTTCTCTGTCATTGACCTACCACTCCCATGCTTTCTGGCTCTCTCTGGGGCTCTCCTCCTCCCCTCTTCAGTCTAGACCCCATTGCTGATTATACAACTAGTCTCTCATCCTTAGTACCCTGCACTCTGCATCCCTGCACCTCTAGTACCATTTCCTGCACAGCTCCAATCCTGGAACAGTCCCATAATCTGTATTCCCTCCAACATTAGTTGAGATGGTATTTGGTTGTATGGGACCTACAAGGCTACGCATTCATGTACAATGCTCATAACAGTCTTGCTGTTTCTCCTCATTCAGTCATTGTTAGCATGTGGCTTTTGTTCTCATGTTTATTGTTTTACGGTCCCAACATGGCTGCTTGACATGTAGCACTGTGTCTGCATTCCAGAAAGGACAAAGCTCAGAGGGTAGAGGGTATGTACCAGCTGAACATGCCCACAAACAAAATCTTACCAACAAACAATAAACAGCCCTTTTTGAAAGAACTCCCTGGGAACTTAGGCCTTTATCTCATTAGCCACTCACAGACCACCCTGGATATAAGGGAGGCTGATAGGGGCGTTCTCAGTGTCACAATTCCTCTCTAAACAGAATAAGGCTCTGTTAGTAAGTGGGGAGTGGATTGGGGCTCGACAACAAGCTGTCTTTTTTCAGTCCTCCACCCCAGGGCCTCAAATACATGGTCTCCGTTTTATCATGTCCCTCTGCCCTCGGAGGCTGCCCCACACCTTGTTTCTGTCCTCAGTTCCTCTGCTCAACCCCACCCAACTAATTCATTGTCCTCTTTCCACAAGGACATGCTGTCCATCAGGCAAGTCCTCATGAGTGCAAGCATATTGACATGTTTCTTTTCTTAAGTCTCAATAGAAGAGTTCTCTTTGCCCTCCCGCCTCTGTGCTTCTACGTTTTACTTCCTTATTGGTTTTGCCCCACTCATAATCCAGTGGCACTAGATCTTCAGCTTCTTCTCAGCCTCTTTATCTTCTTGAGGGGACCACCTGAGTTAATACATGCAGAGCAGTTAGAATGAGCTGACCTATAGAAATAGCTCTACAAAAATTAGCTGTTATGATGATTATTCTTAAAAAAACATACAAACAAAAGAACAATACAAACACCCCTCTACTCATTATATATGAGTGTATATATATATGCTTGTGGAACCCACTTACTTGGGTACCCGTTTCAACACATTCTAAACAAGGGTCATATTCTCCTCTGGTTTCTTCACTATCTCAATGAATGAGACAAACTTCTAGTTACTCAAACAGAACCCAGGGTCCATCTTTAGTTCTACTCTTTCCCACTTTGTCCCAAACCCAGAACTCATAAAGCCAGTCAAGTAGACCTCACAAATGTTTTTGCTCCTTCATTTCCATCCAATCTCACAGCCTAAGTCAACCAGAAGTAGCCTAATTGATCTCCCTGGGCTTGGGTAATAGTCCCCTCAAAGCTCTCCTCCTCATCACCCCTGTGCACCACATAAAACGCAGGCTTGTTCTCGGCACTCTGCAAAGCAGTGCTGACAGCTCACAGTAGCAGGATTCATGAGCATTTCTTGTAAAATCTCACTTTCATGCAGTTAAGAAAGATTTAAAGAAGAATTTTGTTTTTAAATACTGCTTTTATTAATAGGAGAAAATAACAGTAGAATACAACTCCCATGCATTTCTAAGGGCTGAATCTAGTTCTAAAGTGCCTGGTCTGATTTGAGAAGAGATGGTATTCACCTGGGATAGCAGTTCTATGGTCACTTCTCTTCTCTGTCCTTTTCTACCACTTGCCACAACTGGCCTAGTCCTCATCTAGACTAGAGTCATGATGATAATAAGCATTCCTTCTCCTCTGGATTGTCAGGAGAGAGATACAGAATCCAGAGCTGCAACCCATGATATGAAAAAACCTTTGTTAAGCCATAAATCATCCTTGTAGGAACAAGGAGAGTCTTGACTTTAAATGGGAGTGTTTTGACAAAGAACTTAAAGCTTTCTGATCACAAATCACTTTTCTAAAGTCTGTACTAGGTCAGAGAGGGGCCAAGATAATCATGGCCATCTGGCTGACAAGAGCAGGAGCTGAAATGCCAGATAAGAAAGTTAGCAATAACTGCTCACAGTGATGAATGAGAGAGACAGATCTGAGCAGGATTTGATCCCCACACAATGTTCTCTCCACAGCTCAAACTTCTCAGGTAAAATGCACTTTGTCATAAATCTGTAGGTTTGGATTGTTTGGTGCTGGAGAGTGAAGAGTGAGAATGGAATGGTTATACGATCAAGTGAAGGAGGTTTTTAGAACGAGTGGGGAGAAAATAAAAGGAGTGTTCAGCTCATTTCAGTTCTCAAACACTGTCTGATGAGTCCTTATCTTTCTGGGGTTTTTGTTGTTTTGGTTTTAAAACTGATTTTAGAGAGAGAAAGGAAAAAGAAAGAGAGAAATGTGAAAGAGAAATATTGATCAGTTGTCTCCCATATGCTCCCTGACTGGGGATCCAGCCCGCAATTTAGGTATGTGCTCTGACCAGGGATTGAACCTGCAACCTTTTGTTTTATGGGATGATGTTCCAATCAACTGAGTCACCTGGCCAGGGTCCTATCTTTCTGTTTTTAATCACATTGTTTCTATCAATATACTTAATATAACATCTTTATGTTTATCCTGAGAAAGTACACACTGTTTTCATGCAGAAATAGCATTCTGAGTCAAAGGCTAAGGATTATACTCTTTTAATGGTCAGCACAGGTCTGGATGGTGCTCCCTTGACCCTGAGGAGGAGGAAAAAGAGAGCAGGTGGCAAGTTGTGGTGTACAAAGCCTGAGAACTGCAGTCAGGCAACTGAAAACATGTAACTAACAAAGGGAATAATTATTTTAGAACCATAGTTTTCCCCCATTATGATATAAAATACTGAATTTTTTAAAGCCAGAGGGAAATAAGTTGGATATAAATCAACTTATAGTTTGGCTATTGCCAAAATTCTCATTCTCATCTTTCAAATTCTTTCCCAAGGAAAACCTCTATTTTCATCATACCAAGCTACCCTTCATGGACCACACCCTTTTATGCTTCTGGTCTCTATACTGCTATCCCAGTTCCTGGAATACTCTTCAACTGCCTTTTCTACATGCTTGACTTGCATTGAAAGATTCTATTTTTCAAGACAATGGAGTAAAAACTTCCATAAATCTATTCTCCCATAAAAGCAATGTGAACACTAGCAAGAATTGTCGGATTCAACTCTATTAGAATTCTGAAAATTAACTAGAGGCTTACAATAGTCTGAGGAGAGAAGGCTATACTTTCAGGGATCATTTCTATAATTCGTTACAATAGTCTGAGGAAAAATTATTCAAGAAACTGAATCTTGGTAAGAACAAGATTTGTTCCATTTTTACATGTTCTAATCCCATTCCCCTCTCATCAGCTCCATGGTAATCTTAAAAACCAATGGTCTCGCTGTCACAACTAGAAAAGCAGCACCCTTGCAGCCACTGCAGGAGGCAGAATGGATTTGGAGATCTCTCTAAACCCCATGTTATGGGACACTCTGCTGAAGGAGACCACTTGGAGACTAGATGACAGGTAAAGCAGGGTTTGTTAGGTAGGAAGGGTGGGGTTGGGGGGTAAACGGAGGTCAGGAGTCCAAGTAGGAACTGTCAGAACTTCACTGTATGCTGTATGCTTGGTTTTTATACCCTTGCCTTCCCTGGTTTGTTGAGGCAAACTGAGGTGTGCAAAATTTGTGGTTTACCTAGAGAGCCTTTGTATAGGTAGTTTCAAGTCAATGTCAAGGGCAACGTCTGCAAAGCCTAGGCAGTTTCAACTTCAAAGTCTGGGTTTGATGACCCCCTTGGCTTCGGTGGGGACTTTCCACCCTGTGCGGACAATCTTTCTTACACCTCCATCCTTAGAGAGTTATTACTATTTGACCTGTCTGGTTAGTCACTGAAAAATGCCATTCTTAAAATTTGACTATATTTCACCTGACTCAGAATTCCACCTGTGTGAACAGCAATATCAAATAACTTGCTGGAAATAATCAGTAGCAGTTATTTAACATTGCAGTTTCTTATAACAATTTGGGGTAAGAAGTAGCTTGGAAACAAAACTGGGTATGGGAGGACTATAGTAGGCTTTGAAAAGTTCCCACATATTCCTGAGAATCTAAAAGTCAATGCATTTGTACAGGGTTGTGTGCCTACCCTTAAATAGGCCTAAAGACCCTAAACCTTTACCTCTAGCTGACCTTGCAGCTCTACACCAGCAGGAAATAAAGGCTAAGATACAGTTGCAAACATTGTATCATTGAAGGCATGACTCAACTTGCACACAGAGTTCCTCAGCAAAAGCTATAGGAACATATCAGTTCAAGTTATTTAGGGAAGCCTCTCTCCAATCAGCTGAACAGTAAGATAAACAAGCAAAATTCAGTGGCCACAAATAACAAAGAGTACAAACTTTACAGAATTAGTCCAGAAAAAAACATCAGGCAAACAAGTAGCAACAGCAACAACAAACAAAACCTAAGGAAGGAAGATAGATCTGATTGCCAGTTTTCCATATGATAATATTTAAAACACCTACTTTTCAACAACAACTGTAACAAAAATGAAACAGGAAAATAAATAAGACTCTATGGCCCATAAATAGGTAAAATAATAATAATAATAATAATAATAATAATAATAAGGTCAATACAAACTTTCCCTGAGGAAGTCCGAAACAACAGACATACTAGAAAAATACTTAAAATCAGCTGCCATAAATAGGTTAAAAACTACAAAGAAAAGTATTTAAATAATTAAAGAAATTGATGAGAATGGTGTCTAACCAAATATAGAATATCAATAAAGAGAACGAAATTATTTTAAAATGAACCATTTAGAAATTCTAGAGTTAAAAATGAAAATAATTGAAATGAAATATCTACCACTTTATTCAATGTTGTATTTGAACTGGCAGAAAAGAAAATCAGTGAACTTGAAGACAGATCAACTGAGAACACCAGTCTGAAGGGAAAAAAAGAAGAAGAAAAAGAAGAAACGAAGTCAAAGCAGACCAATCTAAGAAGTAGAAACAAACAAGAAGAGTAAACTAAAATGGGGAGACAAAGAAACAAGCCCCCATCAAGAGGAAAGGAGGAATCTCCAGAAAGCGTGCTAAAAGGAATACAAAAAGGCAAGCAAGCTATCAGACATGAAATTCGATATTAAAATTATAGAGAAGCTCAATGAGCTCAGCAAGTTCAAAGAAAACTACAAACAACTTCAGGGGAATTATAAAGAACTCCAGGGAAGCTACAAGAAAATTACTGAGAACTTTACTAGCGTTAAAAAGGACATTGAACCTATCAATAAGAGCCAGGAGGAAATGAAGAAAACAATCTCTGAAGTGAAGAACACAGTAGATATAATTACAAACAGACTAGAGAAAGAAGAGGATCAGATCAGCAGGCTGGAGGTCAACATAGAAAAAAACTCCCAGACAGTGCATGCAACAAAATGAAAAAAAGCTGAAAAATAATGAAGTGGTCTTGAGAGAGCTGCAGGACAACATGAAACATAATAATATTCATAGAGATACCAGAAGAAAAGGAGCAAGGGATAGAAAACCTGTTTGAAAAAGTAATGACAGAAAATTTCCCTAACTTGAGGAAAGAAAAAGTGCAGGAAGCAAAGTGGGTCCCAAGGAAGATGAACCCAAACAGGCCCACTCCAAGACATATTATAATTAAAATGGCAAATTTCAAAGACAAGGAGAGAATTCTAAAATCAGCAAGAAAGAAACAACTAATAACATACAAGGTGGGGGCGGGGTCCAATACGTTTATCAGCTGATTTCTCAACAGAAACACTATAGGCCAGAAGGAAAGGGCAAGAAATATTCCAAACAATGAAAATCAAAGGCCTCAAACTAAGACTATTCTACCCAGCAAGGCTCTCATTCAAAATGGAAGTTGAAATAAGGAGTGTTCCAGACAAAAGGCTAAAAGACTACATCTCCACCAAACCAGCATTGCAAAAGATGCTAAAGAGTTTACTTTAAGAAGATGAAGAAACAAAGGGGATGGATGTAATACAACAACAATAAAATTAAAAAAAAAAAAAAGAAGCTGAAGAAACAGAGACAGACAGACAGGAACACAGGTGCAAAGGGGAAAAATGACAATGAATAATTACCTTAAAATAATTACCTTAAATGAGAATGGATTAAATGCATTAGTCAAAAGTCATAGGGTAGCTAAATGGATATGAACCAACTTTAACTTGTGAATGCTTTAAAATAATCTTATTATAAGTAGATTTTACTAAATAACGTATAGTTTTGTATTTTTGTTGTATCTGTAAATTTTCTTAGATTGGAATTATTTTCTAAGTTGGGAAAATCAAGTTACTTGGCAATACCAGAAAAATTAAATGTAGTTAAGCAGAAATAAAGTAAACAAATGAGGATGTATATTACAGAGAATACATGTTACCTTTCTTATTTATTGTTACAAAATGTGTGCTTGTTTGTGGGTGTATATAGATGTTTTTACCAATTTATGTTTTAATTATCAATCAACTATAGTTGGTGTGTTGAGAAATTAGTCAATCTTTAGGTTAGAAAAGATGCTGAGAGTGAAGACTAATTTGGGAAGTTAACAACTACAAATTATATGATTCATTTACATAGGTAATATATATTCTCATATTAGCATTTAAATTAGATAAGATTCCTTTCAAACAGATAGTGGAAATAGACATTTCTAGCAATGAAGTTCCCCAAACTGGGGACACTTGGGGAAATGTATTCATGCTATGGCAAACTTCATTATTCAAATGTGAACATATCTAATCTCTACCTCAACAGACTCTTATATAGTTCAGTAGTTAGTTTAGGACCACATAGGAAGTCAACCCTAAGTTCAAAAAATAGCCAGAATAGTATTCTACAAAACTATTTAAATCCTAGGGTTTGTTTTTTTTACCTCAAATTTGTAGATATCAGCCCTGACTAGTGGCTTAGTGGATAATGTACTGGCCCGCGAACCTAAAGATAGCTGGTTCTATTCCCCAGCCAGTGCACATAATTAGGTTGCAAGCCAGGTTCTCCAGCCAGGTCCATAGCTGGAGGCAGGTAAAAGACAACCATACATTGATATTTTTCTCTCCCTCTCTGCCTCTCTTTCTTCCTCTCTCTCTAAAAATAATAAAGAAAATCTTAACAAAAAAAAAAAAAAAAGAAGTACACATTGTTGCTTACAGAGTGGACAGGGAGGTGTATACTAAGTTGGCATTAGATGAAGTAGATTGTTTTAAGGCATATAGATGCAAAAATCCCCAACAAAATATTGACAGATCTGATTTGCAAAACATAAAATGATTATGTACCATAACAAAAAGGAATTTATCCTATGAAAGCAAGCTGGTTCAACACACAAAAATCAACCAATGTAATGCCCCATATTAATAGAATAAAAGGTAATAAAATACATGATTATTTTAATAGATGCAGAAGCATTTTTTTAAATGAACACCTTTTCTCATTAAAAACTTCACCCAATTAAGAAAATAAGACAACTTCCTCAATTTAATAAAACCCATAATCATAGTGATTATATTGAATGCTTCCCGCAAGATTAGGAATGAGATATGATTGTCCACTTTCATCTCTTCTGTTCAATTGAGAAAGTAGGTGAGAACAAGAAATAAGCATGAAGATTGGAAAGAATAAAGTAAAATTATTTTTATTCATCAATAACATAAATTTTATATATAGAAAATCTTAACCAATCCATAAAAAAACCTATTAAAACTAATAAATACATTTGGCAAGATTGCAGGATATAAGCCCAATATGCAGAAATCAACTGTATTTCTAAACACTAGCAATGAGCAATTCAAAAGTGAAATTAAGAGAACAATCTCAGACCTCCAGCCAAAATGGAGGCATAGGTAAACACACTGCATCTTCCTCTACAACTGTGAAGGAATACATCTACCTCAAAACTAGAGACAACCAGAAACTCCAGAAAGTCAAACTACATGGAAGTCCAATGAGGGAGGATATAAGGAATAAGTACTCATCCAGACAGGTAGAAGTGGCAGAGCTGGGACAGAGAGAATGCAGTTTGGTGGCATGGTTTGGTGGCTTGGCAGCTGTAGCCAGCCAACAGAAAGCACAATCACACATTTAAAAAATTAGGGATACCTGGGGAGCGTTCCCCACACCAGACCAGACTACATAACTCAAGGTTCCACTGCCAGGGGAAAAATAAAGCCTCATTGCTTCTGACTGTGTAAAGCAGTGTGGTGGTGGAAGAGACTGCAAAGTCTTTCAGCAGAATCTGTTTGTTTAGAAGTCCCCATAGTCCTAAAACATTCCCAAGTCCACCCACTCTGGGAACTATGGCCAGGGCAATAGCTACAGAAGTATCAGTCCCATACAGGAAGTGGGAGAAGTGCCTGTAAAAGAGGAGAGTGCTGAGCAAGCAGCATTGTTCCCTGTTAGATCCCTCTCCCCACCCCATACAGTGCCACAACTTGGTGAAAGAGCACCCCATACTGACGAATCTCTAAGACTCCACCCCTTAAATGTAACAGGTGCAGCAGCTCTACCTAAGACTCAGAGGCAAACAGAAGCTTGTTAAGTTGAGGACATATTGAAGTTTGCCCCCCACCCCCCAAAAAACAAACAGGTCAAAGTTCCAGTGGGAGAACTAAGTGATAAGGAAATAGTTAGCCTAACAGATGCAGAGTTCAAAATGCTGGTGGTAAAGATGTTCACAGATTTAACAGATATACTTGAGTATGGCAAATGCAGAAGAGAAGAAATGAAGGCTATGCTAAGTGAAGGAAAATACACACAAAACCAATAGTGAAGGAAAGGAAACCAGGGTTCAAATTAATGATTTGGGACATAAAGATAAAATAAACAGCTAACTAGTACAGAATGAGGAAACAAGAATTGAAAGGGGGAAAGAAAACAACAAAAAATACAAGGAGAGGTTTAGGAATTCCTGGAATGACTTTAAATGTGCCAACATCCAAATCCTAAGGGTGCCAGGAGAAGAGGAACAACAAGAAACTGAAAAGTTGTGTGAAAAAATAATTAAGGAAAACTTCCCAAATTTGGTGAAGGAAATAGACATTCAAGTCCAGGAGGTACAGAGAGTCCCAAACAAGGTAGATCCAAAGAGCCACACTAAGACATATCATAATTAAAATGCTAAAGGTTAAAGACAAAGAGAATCTTAAAAACAGCAAGAGAATAGAGTTACCTACAAAGGGGTTCCTGTAAGACTATCAGCTGACTTCTCAAAAAAAGCTGACTTCTCAAAAGAAATTTTGCACGCAGGAAGGGACCAGAAAGAAGTATTCAAAGTGATGAAAGCCAAGAACATACAACCAAGATCACTCTATCCAGAAAAACTATCATTTAGAGTGGAAGAACAGATAAAGTGCTTCCCAGGCAAGGTAAAGCTAAAGGAATTTACCAAGCCCTTATTATATGAAATGTTAAAGGACTTACTTAAGAAATTAAAATGACAACAAATTCACCATTATCAACAACATAATCTCTTTTTTTAAGGTTTTATTTACTATTTTTAGAGAGAGGAGAAGGAGGGAGGCCGAGAGGGAGGGAAACATCAATGTATGGCTGCCCTTCACCTGCCTCCAGCCACGGACCCGGCTGGAGACCTGGCTTGTAACCTGGCCATGTGCCCTGGCTGGGAATTGAACCAGCAACCCCTGGGTTGATGCCTATCCACTAAGCCACCAGCCAGGGCAACAACAGAATCTAAAAAATAAACAAACAAACAAGCAAAACTAAATAAACAACCAGAATAGGATCAGAATCATAGGTATGGAGATCATGAGGAAGGTTATCAGTTCGGACGTGAAAGGGGGAGAAAGGGAGAAATGGTGCATGGGTTAGGAAACATAATTGTGGGTACCAGATAGGCAGGGGGAAGTTATATATGATATAGGAAAGGGTGAAATTAGAGAACTTATATGCACAGCCCATGGACATGAATAAAGGGTAGAATTGCAGGAGGGAAGGGGGTATTGGGTGGAGGGGAGCAAAGGGAAAAGAAATTGAGACAACTGTAACAGCATAATCAATAAAATATACTTAAAAACAAAAAAGAAAACAATCTTATTTACCATAGTATTGAAAAGAATACACTTAACTAGAGAAGTGTGATGCTTCTACATACACTGAAAACTATAAGATATCGTTTAAATTAATTTAAGAATGCCTAAATGTATAGAAAGACATCCCATGTTTATGAATTAGAAAACAATAAAGATCATGATACTCCCCAAAGGCCCTACAAATTCAAGCAATCCCTGTCAAAATTCCAACTACCCTTCTGCAGAAATTGACAAACTTATTTTATAATTCACATGGAAATACAAGGAACCCAGAATTGCCAAAACAATCTTGAAAGAGTAGAACAAAACTGGAGGACTCACACTTTTCAATTTCAAAGTTATTACAAAGTTACAGTAATCAAGACATGTGGTATTGACACAAGGATTGACCTGTTGACAAATGGATAGAATTGCGAGCTCAGAAAAAAAAACTGCACATATACATGGTCAATTGATTTTTGACAAGGTTTAGGAGAATGAGAAGAAGGAGATGAGATTTAAATTGACTCTTTTAAATAATGTTTAGTATATAACAGCATTATTGAGATATAATCACATACCATGAAATCTACAACTTATGGTGTAGATTTAGGCTAAAACTAACTCAGTGTTTTAGCATATTCACAAAGCTGAATAATCATCATCACTATCTAGAATGAAGTTGGATCACTACCGTACAGCATATATAAAATTTAACTTAAAATGTACCATCAACCTAAATTTAATAGCTAAAACTATAAAACTCTTAGGAGAAAACATAGGCATAAATCACTGTGACCTTACATTAGGCAATGGTTTCTTAGACACGACAAGGAAAACATAAACAACAAAAGGAAATGTAAATAAATTGGATATTGGCAAAATATTAACCTTTTTAGCTTCAAATGATACCATCAAGAAAGTGAAAAGATCACCCATAAAATGAAAAAGATACTTGTAAATCATATTTCTGATTAGGGAATTATAGGTATTAAAACCCTCACAAACATAAAAACACAACCCAACTTAAAAATGAGTCAAGGATTTGAATAGACATTTTCATGAAGATATAAAACAACAAATAAGCATATTAAAAGATGATTAACAACATTAATCATTAGGGAAATACAATTAAAATCATAATGAGATGCTACTTCATACCCACTAGGATGGCTATAATAAAAAGATAGATAATAGCAAGTGTTAGTTAGCAAGGATGTGGAAATATTGAAACACAGATATTGCTGCTGGAAGTGTAAAATGGTACGGTAAGGCCCTAGCTGGTGGCTCAGTGGAGTGGTGCCCGCCTGCGAACCCAGCCAGGGCACATAACCAGATTGCAAGTCAGGTCTCTAGGCAGGTCCATAGCTGGAAGCAGGTGAAAGGCAACCATACATTGATGTTTCTCTCCCTTTCTTCCTCCCTCTCTGCCCTTCTCTCTAAAACATAATAAATAAAATCTTTTTTTAAAAAATGATGCAGCAGCAGTGGAATACAATTTATATTTTTTCAGAAAGTTCAACATGATACCATGTGACTCAGCAATTCCACTCCCAGGTGATTTGAAAACAAGATAATTGAAAACATATATCCACACAAAAACACCAGTGTTTATCATTCATAATTATTCACATTTGAAAAGTATAAACAATCCAAATGAATGATAGATAATGGATAAACAAAATGTGGTAGCTCCGTACAATGGGTAAAAGAATAAAGTACTGATATATGCTACAACATGAATGAATCTTGAAACCATTATGCTGAGTGAAAGCCAGGTACAAAAGGTCACATATTTTAGGATTAGATTTATATGATATGTCCAGAAAAGGCTGAAACATAGAGACAAAAACAGATAAGTGGTTGAGGGACATTCAGACTGGAGAGCCACAGCTCATGGGTAAACATTTCTTTTTGGGGTGATGAAATTGTTCCAGGATTATATAGTGATGGTGGTTATTCAACTTTGTAAATATACTAAAATACTGAGTTGTACACTGTAACTTGTGGATTTTATGGTATGTGATTATATCTCAATAATGCTGTCATACACTAAACATTGTTTAAAAGAGTCGTTTTGAATCCCATCTCCTCCTTCTCATTCTCCTTTATAGTTTCCCCAGGCTTAATCAATTATCTTTACCTACTTCAGGTTCCTGTGCTCTGTCCCATCCCTATTCCGATGGGTTGTAATTAAGTCACTTCCCTTTCCCTGCCTGATTTCTGAGGCACCAACACTTAGTAGTATGACTAGCACAGCAAATGGTAATTTGGGGGGATGTGAATGACCTTTACACTATTTAATGCTCAGATTGTATCCAGAGTGAGAGGACCAGCTCTGTCAATATTTGTGGGAACTCAGGAAAGCCTTGCAGGCTCTTTGAGCAGAAATTGCCTTATCTGAAGAGTGACAACAATAATAATAATATCCACTATGGTTGTTTAGCCCTCCTCACTCACACTGGACAATTAGGGTCCTGGGAACACGGGTTTGAGTTGAGATTTGGGGGTCTTGGCTGGCTGATGAAGCAAGGGTGACCCCCTTCCAGGATGAACGAGTGTGCAACAAGCAGCAGCCGCAGATGAAGCCAGAACAGAAGCCCTAGGTAGTTGGACAGAGACATAAAATGCCCAGATTGGCAACAAGGCATGTGTGGCATGGGGTCCCAGACCAAGAGGGGCAAGAAAGTTTAGTGGAGGGCAGGAAGTGGCACCTGGAAAGATGCCCTGATCTGCTGGATGTCATCTGGAGGACTGAAATGTCAGCTGGAAAAGGAGAAGAAGCAGTCAATGGCTCCAAGCTGGCTGACTTATGGATGACTTAAAAGCCAATGAGACCCCTCAATGGTGAGAAAGAGGAGGGGAGTCTTCAAGTAATGACCCAAGCACCTGTAGGAAATAAGAGATTGAAGGAGTTAGAGTAGCTATGTTGGCTGTTGGAGGCCAAGAACCCTGGAATGGGAAGCAATGGTAGGCAAAAGATGCAGATTTAAGCATCATTATGTTTCTTTGGAGAAGGAACCTTCAGAGGGATAAATGGTGGATGATGTGAGAATGCTTGCATGGTCTGGCATGATCTTGGGCATGTTTCTGGATTTTTTGTTTAGTTCCCATAACAACCCTGTAAGATATTATATACAATTATATTACCACATTAGAAATGAGAAAATTGAGGTGAAGAAAGGTTGCTTACCCTAGTTCACTCAACTGGTAGGGATAGGCCAAGTGCTGCTCAAGGAGGGAGGAATCTGCAGGGAGGCCTGCAATAGAGGCATCCCTCTCCCGACCTGAGAGGCGTGGGTGTGGATGAAGGTGCACATAAACACCTTCATATTTCTGGGTCTTTAGTAGTTTATATTTGAGTCTCAGTCTTATATTTTCAGCAGCAAGCTCTGGATTTGGTAGGGGCACAAGGGAAAGCAGGGTTGGAGTGAGAGGGGCACCACATTCACATTTCATTTCACTGTGATTGAGGGCAGAAAATCATAGCCTGTAAGAAGTCTGTTTTGAAAACATAAAGTGCTTGCCCATCCAGAAACTCCGAGTTTCAAAATCCAAAACAAGATGAATTAAATGCATTTTCAAGCCAAAATGGAGAAAATTAATCCAGTGTGTATTGTATTATGTACCAGGGCACCTGCAGTGCAAAAAGGAAGGGCAAAAACCCACAGATAGAATTGACTCTACAATTCCTGCGATTCTGATAAATAAGTCTAAAAGGAATTATTTAGGGATCTGTTCTGCCTTTTTGTAAGGAAGGAGAAGAGAGGGAAAGACAGAGAGACACAGAGAGAGAGAGAGGTCCACAGGCATAAATGTGTCAAAAGCTCTTTGGGTTGATGGAAGTTGGGGATCCATTTTCCTTGTGTTATGTGTATGTCTCTCCAAAGCCTTTGTGCAAGATGTATGTAGCAGGGGCGAGAGGAGATCTGTGGTGCTTAAGTGACTTGTTTATAATCTTTCCCAAAGCATGTATCAGTGTTCATGATATCAAATTAAAGCAGGTAATTCCTTCTATATTGATGTTTATATTAAAGGTAGCACAATATGGGAACAACCTGGACAGGATACATAATTTGGTGATTAAATTATACAAATTTTCCCTGGCTGTGAGGTTCAGTAGATTAAGTGCTAGCCTGCGAATCAAACAGTCACTGGTTTAATTCCCAGTCAGGGCACATGCCTGGGTTCGGGCCAGATTCCCAGTTGGGAGTGTGTGAGAGGCAATCACAAATCAATGTTTGTCTCCCTCTCTTTCTCCCTCCCTTCCCACTCTCTAAAAATAAATAAATAAATAAATAAATAAGCAAACAAATGAAATTAAAACATTATTAAACAATACAAATTTTATAGTGCAGAATTTATTTTCAGATTCTAATTAGAATCAAAATGGACTATGCAGAGTCTTATTAATTCACATGGGTTACCTTGTTCATTATAATATTGATAAAATTCTTCCCTCCTGTCATTTCTAAAGGGGTTAAGTAGCCAAGATGGGCAATCAGAGAGAAAGTCTGTCTTCCGAGAGTCTGTAGTCCTAGGACCTCCGGATAGGCTGCATGTGATGCAAACAAGGAACCCTCACCAATGGTTACTGGAGATGCCCAGAGGATGCTGGGGATTAGTCCTCAGACAGGAACTGAAGGGATGACCTTGAATTTGCCCCTGGTTGGCCCCTGAGCCTAGGAATCCATTGTCTTAAAGAGGTTACTCTGTGACCCTCCTCCCAGGGCAACTCCCTTCTCCACAAGAAGGGAAGAGATAGGACTTGCTATTTATGTCTAAAGAGAGGATCCCTTCCTGGCGTTGAAAATGTTCAATCATCAGAATTGCTATTTGCTTAGGTAATCTTCAGCCCAGCTATGGGGATTTTCTGTCTTACTATTCATACAATTTTATTTAAGTTCTTAGAAAAAGTACTCCTGTGCCAAAACAAACCAGAGCCTTAGCTAATTGAGTGTGCAGATTTAATCAATTTACCTTAGTCATTAGTGCTAACCAATCTCAGTTCCTCTTAAGCCCTTGCTTGTGAGGAAGAGGCTTCTGTAGCTGTGCCTATGAATCAGAGAAATGGATTGGCCTCACCCACCTGACATTTGGACTTCAACCAAGACATAAGTCTTCACTTCAACCAGGGAAAAAAGAAAGAAGTAGTTGTTATTTATTGTCAACTAGCTAGGCTTTGTGCCTCCTGTACATATATCCTCTCATTTAGTTTTCATGAAATGCTGAAAGGTGAGCATTGTCATCTTCACTTTTCAGATAGAGAAACTAAACACAGAGATGTTAAGTAACAGGGCCATGATCACACAGCTGTCATTCTGAGTTGAATTAGAGAATGGAACCTCCATTTCATATAGCTCTTTAGGAAAGTGATGTGGCTCTCCACAGTCACCATCATCTCCCATCTCTCCTGAGGAAGGCAGCTCCCCAAGTTCTGAAAGAACTATGCTGGGGAAAGAAGTTCCGGATAAAAGCACTGGTCATGGAGAGCCCAGAACAGGAAAGCTGGCAGACCTCCTCACATCTTTCCCTATCTTTGCCCACCTCGTCTAGATGTAGATAAATAATTGATAAAACAAACATGTCTCCTTAAGTTTGTTTAATTTTCTGTCTCTGAAGATTATGAGAGCATGTGCATTTTTCCTCTCTGCTGAAGATGGTTTTCCCATTTATATTTATATATGGGATTCAGTGTGACTCCTTTCACCAATGTTTAAATTCCATTTAAAAGCAAATTGACTTCCTGAAATGCATGTATTGGCAGTAGTGTCCACCACAGCTAGTATTACATTTTACATTTAACATTGTGCTCTTTGCCTTGATAGGGTCCATATTTTTCATACATAAATCAATAAACTGATGTTTGAAGAGCTCAGATAATTCTTCATTCTGCCCATTACAACTCTGCCATTTGAAAACCATAAAGAAGTAACTTTCCAACAGGTGTCATTTAGTTGGAGAGTATTATTTATAGTATTTGACTATAAAACCATCCAATATTAACTCAAAATGCTTGGAAGGAGAGCCAGAAATATGCTTCTAAAAGGAAGCATTCTGATAACTTTTAAAATCCTCACCTGAGGATGTTTTTCTTAATGTGAGCGGGATGGTGGGGTGGGTAGGTGGAGAAAGAGAGAGTGAGAAACATTAATGTGAAAGAGTAACATTGATCAATTGCTTCCCATATGCGCCCTGACCAAGGATCAAACCTGTAACCTAGATATGTGCCCTGACCAGGGCTGGAATCTGCAACCTTTTAGTGTATAGGATGATGATCCAACTAGCTGAACCACCTGGCCAGGGCACATTCTGATAGGTTTTAAAAAAATCATATGCATGTACAGTTGTGATGTGTGTACAGTATGCATATAAGCCTGTGTATGGGGGGGTATGTGTGTACATGTTTCTGTGTGTTGTACAATCAATTACATACACAGGGTACATGCGATGAAGTGGCAAACTTTTAGTAAAATAAACAATATACCAAAAAAGTGTTATATTTTGAAATAAATTTATTCTTATATGTAAATACATAAAGAGTCATGATATTTTTAATTGTTATAAAAGTCTCTATGTGCTGCAATAATAGACTCCATTCAACTTCAGAATCTTGAGCACACTTTAACTTTCTTTATCCATGGACATTTTAATGTTTTCAGTCTTAGCTTTAACAGCCTCTTTATTGGAATGAGGTTGTTTATTAACTTTTCTCTCACAAATGCTTCATACATAATAATCTAAAGGATTTGCATCTGGTGAACTAGGCAGCCAGATTTCCTTTGACTAGAATTCAGGAACATTGACACTGAGACATTGTTGCACTTTTTTGGCATTATGTGCACCTTCCATCTTGTTGGAAGATAAAATGATGTCCATTTACTGCTTGCTTCATCCAGGGTACAACTTCTCTTAAAACATCAAAGTAAACATCAGCAGTCACCTTCAAGCCTTGTGGGAAAAAATGCAGGGTCATGATATTTCCTTCATTGCTGACAACACCTAACACCATCACTGTAGCAAGAAATTTCGTTTTCATGACAATTGGGACTTCATTAAGATTCTCACAGAGCCACCTGTTGTTTCTTCTGTTGACTATTTGGTCCTGCTGAAACTCCTTTTCATTGGAGAAGAAAATCAGAGGGTTTTTTCCTTTAGGATTTTTCAATTTTGTTAGCAGTGTACTGGCTTTTTCAAAGTGCCTTTCCTTTGCTGTATCATAAACTGGCCTCTTCTAAGAACATATGATCTGTATCTGATCTCTTCAGCAATAACCTTGTGACCCATTGCATCCAACACCTGCCATTCTCTTGCTATGGAGTGCATTGACTTTCCTGGATCTTCATTTATGATCTCCTGGATTCTGTGTACAATATCTGGACTTGTGCAATCCTTGTGTACCTTATGCATTTTCCTTGTTGGTGTGATGACATCAGGATGAGCATCATGCACCTTCTTCACGCTGTAAACTGTAGGTAAAGGGATGAAGTCTGCAATTTCTTTAGCAGTTTGCCCTGCATACAGTCCAGAAATTATGGTTGCTCTACCATCATATACTTTTGACATGACGGTTGCTCTTAGAATTAAACACTTTATATCTGAAACAATGATGTTAAATCATAACCTTAGAAACATAGTTTTTCAAAATTAATAAGAAGCATGTGAAATAAAGTTATTGCCAATTTAACGCACATACCCTGTATATATTCATGATCTTCTGATGCGGTGTACACAGCATAGGAAGGAATAGCCAGCTAAGTCAAGAACCATTAGATTGAGGGGCTAGGAGAAGTAAGTTGTGAGACATGGGTGGATGGGCAGAAGTCAGAGTCATGTGAGTTTGCCTTTGTTGAGCTGCACCCTTTGAGATTAACATTGGCCTTAAAAAGGAAGAAAGCCACATAGGCCCCTATCTTCTACTTCAGCTCTTTAAATCAACCCTCAATTGGGCTGATCAGGTAATCACATTTTATGCTTGAGAATTATTTTCTTTTCCAGAGGATAAGAGCTACAGAAGCTGTGCAGACAAATAAATGTCTCACTGGCTCTTTTTTTTTTTTTTTTTGTATGTAGCAAGAAGGTAGAGCTGTGGCAGAATCCCTCCCCCCACCCTTCTTAAAAGACTAATAGACTAATAATTTGCTGTTACCATAGAATGATGAACTCAATAGTTTATTTTCAGTAATTGATCATTAAAACAGAGTAAATCAAGAACTCTCTGGAATCTTTTACTATTTTACATTTGGGACAAAGCCAGAGGCACTGGGTCATGATAGTGGTAGATGAGGGCTATGAGTGAAAGTGAGGGTACAAAGGATGTAGAGTTGGCATTTCAAGCCAAGAGCTGACCCAGTTGTCCATATTTGGATGGCCCAAAATGTTAGTGTGGGCAGCTAGGAGTGAACAAAAGAGAAGTCAGCAGAAGAGTTGGGCCTGATTGACTCTGGAAGTTACACTTAATCAGAGCTAAGGCTGGAAGTTACAGCTTCAGACACCCCAGGAGATGGTCCAATCCCTGCCAAAGGGATTAACACCCCTCCATCCCCTGTGTAGGGGAGGTTGGACCAGTTTTCAAATCTCCCCAGTGTAAAACTGTTCCATTTGCTTGACATGGAGAGAAGACTAAACACTAAAGGGAAAATTCCTCTGCTAGGCACTTGCACAGTAGAAACAAATATGGCCCATGGGGAGGGTAAGCACATGTGCAGTAGAAACCAGATGACAACAGTCGAGGGGGTGGGGGGTGGGGTTCCATAAAGGGTAGGAGTCTAATCTAGGAAAAGAATCAGATTGGATAAGGGCATGGAACCCAGTGCAAGTCCAGGGAAACCCAGTAAGTAGGTTGAATAAGAAAACCTTGTTATTTCCCCAAAAGAAAAAATTATATAAAGTATTGTCAAGAGTCTTGGGGCAGTTGTTAAGAGCCTGCCTGCCCTCTACAATCCTAATAAATCTTGCCACTACACTTAAACTTCTCCCGTAAGTGTGGCCTTTGAAATTCCTTTCCTACTACACTGCAAAAGCCCATTTTCACCGGCAACAAAAGGGTGCCAGGTACAGAACTGCCATAATATTCTAATATTTCAGGAACAATAGAAAGTGTTCCCCTCCCCGACATTCTTTTGAATTAAATTTTTTACTTTTATTTTGTTCTGAAGCATTCTGATTGTTAATATATATAAATATTCAGAATATTTCACATCTTTCTCCGGTCTTTATAGAGCCTAGATTTTCACTTTTTTTTTTTTTTTTTAGTATTTATTAGAAAAAGAATCATTTGTGATTTAAGTTTTATTCCTTTGCCATCCCAATGTAGTCCAATTTTGGGGTTAGAAATAAGGGTCACCCCATAAGTCTCTAGGGGAGAGTTGTCTCTGTCCTCTTAATTCCACTATCAAAGAGGAGACCAGTTGGCCCAAATGATAAGGCCACATTTTCAGGTTAAGTTGAGCTTGATGATAGGCATACACTATTAATAGGAAATGAGAACTCTGTTTCAGTTCTTCTGTCAAAACTCTATATATTTGACCTTTCTTTGTGGATCAGTGTAACCTGAAATTTAGGTTTGAGCAGAAAGAAAAGTAGCTACTTGGACTTCAATCCTGGACAAATGAGTCTTTGCCAGAACCAAGCCCAGTTTATCGGAGCTCTGCAGTGGGACTTTAGCCAAACTCACTGGCAACACAAACATTTCTTAGCTCTTGATTTGCTCATCATTATCCTAGATCCTTAGAGATTTAGGAGGAAACTATGATCAAGGGTGAGTTTTAAAAGTCCTGTTTCCTTAAGCAAGTACTCTTAAACTACTATGGAGTAGTTTTCAGTCTCACCATTAACAACTTTTCAAATAGACCCCATGATATTGGTAGTTGGGGGAATTAAGAGAATCCAGTTAACTAGGATGTATGGCTAGGAATTGGTTTGCAAGAACCTCATTTAGAATCACTGGCTGGAAGATCACGAGAGAAGCAATCTGGTGAAGGCAGAAGAAAGTAAACCAGGCTACTCACTGTCCCTTTGATTCTCCAGCCTATTTTCCATAATGGAGTTTGGATAAGAGTGGATAAGCAACCAGATGGCTTCAGGAGGTCTCAGATGTATTTTCACATCAGAACAGTTTGCTCTTCCCCTTCCTAGGGGAGCACAGAAACTCCTATCACCGCTGTCCAGATCTTACCCATTCTTCAAGATACAGTTCAAATGCAAAGTCTCCTCTATGGTACCATCCATAATGATTCTTTTAGAATCATTTGAAGCATAATACAGGATGAGGTAAAAGATGGTTTACAGTTGTGAATACGTGAAACACAGAGTTTATTCTCATATTATTATTTATTAATGACTGTATTATTTTCCATATGAATAACTGTAAACTACTTTTCCCACACCATATATAATGGCTTTCTTTGTTACATTTTTATTTGATACGATTTCTTGTCTCTACTATGTTAGTAACATCTTAAGAGTTTTTACCACCATTTATGTTTATCTGTACTCTCTGCAGAGCCATGTGCACTAACTTGTATATAGTGTGTTCTCATACACAGTTGGTGAGTTTTTGAATGAATAGTTTAAAGGTACCAGGAATGAAAAAATCAGCTTGGATTTTAGCAAAGAAGAACTAACTTTTTGAATCTTCACCTGTAAGGCTACTTCTGAACTGCAATAAGAGATTCCTTTGATGCCTTAGTATATGACCAGTCCTACCTACTCATTTTTAACTGCAGTTAAATTAGAGAATAATCTAATTTTTCACTGGCAACAAAAGGGTGCCAGGTACAGAACTGCCATAATATTCTAATATTTCAGGAACAATAGAGTGTTCCCCTCCCCGACATACTTTTGATATTTGGAAAGAATGCGTATGATGTATTCCATCAATTCTAAAATGCACACTTTTTAATTTTTGAACTGATGGCTCTTATATTTGCAATACTTTTTCCTTTCTTGGTGTTATACAGAATAATAAGGTTTCTTATAATGGATGATGACTTACAGCTAATATGGAGTACTGTGTGTTTATATCTATCATTTGTCACAGGCTTATCTAGTGATTTCATCTATAACTCCATGCAGTGACCTTTACTTGATAGATGTATGTGGAAGGAGTCCATAACTTACATCAAAATGTGATCGTCTAGGCATCTCCACTTCTGCTGCCTGGATCCTAGTCCCAGGAGCTCAGGTGGGATGGTGTGGTAGTGCCAGGTTGGCTGATGTCAGAAATCAGATGATACTGGCTGCTCATCAAGAACATGTGGAACTAGGAAATCAGCTCCTCCTGCTTCAGTCGGGAGATGAAATTGCTGTCATACCCCCAATCAGTGGAGGGTAGTGCTGTGGAAAGCTGAAGACAAATCTAAAGATATAATAAATTTCACTGCTGAGAAACTTTAAATGAAACCATAGATGAAATCTCACAGTTGGTGGCTTCTCCCTGCTGTGGTGCAACATCGCTATTTGTAGCTTAGTTCCTGTGTGGGAAATGAGCATCATCCTCACTCTGTTGTCTGCCCACCGGGCTGCATCCCTTGAGGCTGTTAGCTATGCTATTGACACTTAAAAGCCAAGGTGCCCATATGAAAAAAGGTAATATGTGAAGTCATCATCATCTTGGAAGAGAAACAAAAAGTGCTTTTGGGCCACCAATGAGTAAATTACTTGTATGTTTAGAGTGCTAACATTTAAATTTGAAACACTTACCTTTGATCATGTTTTGGTTTTTCTTCTGCATAAGTGATTCTTGTTTAAGATGAGACCTTATAGTGGAACTAGAGATAGAGAAAAGGCTTCAGGAGAAAAGTGGATGAATTTACATGTGAGTAAAGATGTCAGTGGCAGACAAATTGTCTCATGACTAAGTTCTCCTTGTCACTGGACTCACTGTGGTGTGGCCCCTTCTCACTGAGTTTGTCTCCAAACCGGTAACCCCTCTCCATCCCATCCTGTGATGTCATTGTTATCAGGAAGTGTTATGGGAATGGTGGCAGAACCGGAAGGTATACAGAGTCATTATCACACAGATTTGATATATTTTTAGAAATTATGTATTTAAAAAATAAGCCAAATAAACATAACTAAAAGCATTTTAAAAAATCTGACAGTTCTCTACCCTGATCTTTTCCCCTGCTGCCATTGCCATGCATGTTCCCAGGTGTTCCCTTAGAGCTTATAGGGTGTCAGTGGTCTCAAATTAGATAAAGAGAAGGTTGCATAAATAGAAAGAGTGGTAAGAAAGGTGTATCCACAGGAAGATGCCTACCCATAACCAGACCCAGGTACATCTGGTTTGCTTGTCATCACTATTTCCATTTCATCCTGCCTTTATTATTTCTCTGTTTATGCAGCCTGGAATTTCACCAGCCTGTGATTTATTAGGATGTTAGGGTAGAAATAATCATCTACTTTAAAAACACCAATATCTAAGTTAGTAACTTATCAACTTCAGTGTATCTAACTTCTGTCTGCCTCTTCTTACTAGTCAACTGAGTCAGTAACACCAATGGGGGTTGGGGAATGGAATAGAGAAGTGGATGAAATGAAGACTTCAGTGGAATTGAATGGATTACTCTTTTATTTTTTTAATTGACTGATTTGAGAGAGAGAGAGAGAGAAAGGGAGAGACAGACAGATAGAAACATTGATTTGTTATTCCACTTATTTATGCATTAATTGTTTGCTTCTTGTATGTGCCCTGACTGGAGATCAAACCTGCAACTTTGGTATATGGGGATGATGCTCTAACCAACAGAGCTACCCAGGTAGGGCTGAGTTATTCTTTTGATGTGGTCTACCTAGCCTCAATGAAAGCCTGGGTGTTCTCAAAAGAGGGATCTAATGAGGATAGGTGAAGTTGAAGGTTTTTAAACCTGGCATTATACAAGCAGCTAGAGAGAAAACACGTTTTTTCTCTTGCTTCTTGTTATAGCACACGTGTAATGAACAGGGTGCTGGGTTTGACTATCCAGCATCCTCCCTTCTTCATTTCCCTTCTTCATTCAGTTATTGGTCTTTTCACCTTTCAGTCCAGGACTTTCAGGGACACTTTACATCACTCCTACCCTCAAATGGCTAAAGTAAATGAACACATGTTATCCCAGAGGAAGTGTTTAGAAATGGACATATGACCCAATTTGAGGCAATGAATGTTTCTGAGAAAGAATCTTCTCTGCTTCTGAGAAGACTGATAAAAGAAACACTTTCACTTGCTTTGGACAGGATAGTGTAAGGCTGTGTTTTCCATTCTTTTTTCTTATTTAAAAATTTTTTTTATTGATTGGTTTTAGAGAAAGGGGAAGGGAGGGAGAAAGAGAGGGAAGTGAACATCACTGTGTAAGAGAAACATCAATCAGTTACCTATTCTATGTTCCCTGACCTGGGGCCAAACTTGCAACCCAGACATGTGCCCCAACTAGGAATCAAACCAAGCAATCTTTTGCTCTGTGAAATGAAGCCCAACTAACTGAGCCATACAGGTCAGGGCTCTATTCTCTTTTAGAGTTATAAACATTTTAATAAGTTTACTTGGAAACCTAATAACATGTATATAATTTTTGTAATAGAAAATATTCATCTTGGAAAAAATAGTTGACTTCAAACAAACTTTTGGAAACCAACCTGTTCATCAATCCAGGAGTAATAGTGACAATTTTTATCAATGATAAGAGTCATTGATATGTACCGAGGAAGTGAAGAATCTTTTCTGTAATATTTCAAAAGTTTTAGAATGATACTGTATCCTGAAGTAATATATTAGATTAGAAGGGAATATAACAACCTGATATAAAAATGCAAGAAACTAAAACTAATTTCTGAAGTGTTAGCATCTAGTTTCATGTGAACTCTCTCTGTGAGCACTAAATTACTCTGGATGTTATGGTAAGATGCTTCAGCCCATCATGTTGTGAAAGTACCAGGATCAAGATGGGAAGCTCTTGGGGAAAAGGGTCTGCCCAGCATATGGGATAATAGGTCTATTTCAGCCCAGTCTGGTCCATGGAGGAGGCCTCAGAACATCTGAAGTTTGAGATCCATTTGGATCCAAGGTGGTTTGAAAGGTCTGCTTTATCTGTGAGTAATCTTCACACTCATAATAAATAAATAAAATAGTGATAAATGAAAATTATTTTAGAAGATTTTCCAGCTTGCAAAATATTTTCACATTTGGATCTTAGCTGTGATTAGAAGAGACAGCTTTTCTGATTTAGACAACAGAAAAGAGGTAAAGAAAGGAGTGCTCAGGATCCCCAACAGAGCTGGGGCTCCAACAGATTTTCTGACTCCCAAACATAAAACCTGAGTTTATTAACTCATCCAGATGGTTCTACTCCATCTTGCCTTAGCTTTACCAAGAAATTGAGATCACCTGGTGTGTTTCCTTGTTTTCCACCTCTTACATTTTAACGTTTATTTGAAATCATCTGCACTTTCTCCATTTTCTCTTGTCTTAACTAAAAGATTACCCCTCTCATATTTAGAAGGAATCATTTAGTCTTTCATTAAGAGTTCCAAGAACCCCTGCATTTACCTGAAACCATGGATAGTACCAAACCCTGTATATACTATGTATCTTTTTACACACATATACCTATTCACTTAAAGAAAGCACTTTATGGCTTCTCTTTGGCATATCTCAATTGCCAGTATCACTGCTCTTCAACTTTTGGGACCACAGTTAAGTAAAATAAAGGTTAACTGAACACAAGCATTGTGATACCATCATGATTGATCTGATAACCTAGCCAGCTATTGACTAAAGAGCATATACGTTATGGAGAAGTTGGACAAAGGGATGTTTCATGTCCCAGGTGGGATGGAGCAGGATGATACAAGATTTCATCATGCTGCTCAGAACAGCATGCAGTTTAAAACTTACAAATTATTTATGGAGCTTTCCATTAAATATGACCAGACTGTGGTTCACCACAGGTAATTGAAATCACACGTAAGGAGGGACTACTGTCCTATAGACTGTAACAGTATTTGGAGACAGGCCCTTTACAGGGGTAACAAAAGTAAAACTTAAGTCATATGTGTGGGCCTTAATCCTATACGACTGGTGTCGTTATAGGAAGCCACAAACACAGGAAAGACCATATAAAGACAGAGGGAAAGGATAGCCATCTACGAGCCAATAAGACAGGCCTCAGAAGACCCCTCCCCGTTGATTCTTTTAATCTCAGGTTTCCAGTCTTTAAAACTGTGGCTATAAGTGTCTGTTGTCTGAGCCACGCAATTTGTGTTAACTTTGTTATGGGAAGCTTAACATACTGATACAAACCCTAAGCTCTAATTAGTTTACTAATCCCTTTCCATGCTCCCATCTTATTCCCCTTCCAATGACTATCCTTCTGCATGACCAAGGACAAGAAAAGTTTTCCTAAATCACCAGGTTCATTAGTATACTCTGCTTCTCAAAAAACTCCCAACAGCCTCCTTCTACCTGTGGAGTAAGTTTGAAAAGATTTGTTCTAGCGTTTAAGGCTTCCACAATTTTGTCACTGTATCTCCCTTTCCAGCTGCCTTAACTTTCTACCTGAATTTTTGCTTCTTTCATGCTCAACTATTTGCCACACCCCACCATGCTTTTCCAGGGCATATCACTTCTTCATACCCCTTAGCATCTCTACATGTGGAATGCCTGCCCACATTTCAAGGCCAAGGACAAAGGGCCCCTCCAAAAGGTTTTGTCCTAAGTTCCCGTTTCATCTAAATTTCAGAGGAAAATAGCATGTATTCTACTCATGGGACACATTACCCACCTCATTTAATTTTGTAGTTTTGTGTATACTGGATATAACTTAACTCCTCAGCTAGGCTCTAATCTCCTGAAAGACAAGAATCAATGGTTTAGGCTTTGTTTGGTATTCTCTGTGTTCTTGCAATAATGTTTTATACATAGCAAGTGATCAGCAACTATTAGTAATAATAAATTAATAAAGTATGGGTTAAAGTATTTATTATTTCTTAATTCTTAGGTCAAAAAATTAACATTTTGAGGGGTATAGAAATGTGGGACCTAGCCTAATGTTCACAAGTGGACCTTATTTATTTTTGCATATCTATTGTCTTGCTTTTTATTTATCTTTTTCTTGTGTCTTTCCCGTGTATTTTTTAAAAAGATTTTATTTCATTATTTTCAGAAAGAGGGGAAGGAAGAGAGGCAGAGAGGGAGAGAGACATCAATGTATGGTTGCGTTTCACCTGCCTCCAGCCACAGACCTGACTGGAGACCTGGTTTTGCAACCTGGTTATGTGCCCTTGCTGGGGAATCCAACCTGCGACTTTTGGGTTTGCAGGCTGGTGCCTTATCCACTGTGCTGCCAGCCAGGGTCTGTGTATTTTTTTAAACCTTTTTATGAAGAAGTGTTTGTATAGAATACTGCTCTGCTTCACTTGAGTTCTCACTTAATTGCTTTTGTAATGTATTCATTGCATTACTTTAAATAAGCAACTCCCCTATAACTTCCATGACTGAGTGTATTCATTTCATGAAGACTAAAAATGGATAGCAAACCATACATGTGTTATTAAGGAAGTATACAATTGCTTTGTAACTTTTGATTGAGAGAGATTTTCCTTTTGTTTACTGTATTTCTGAATAATTCCCTTGCTCCCCACCCTAACTCCTTCTCAGAATATCTGTGGCTTTGGCATTGCTTGCTGGCTAGACAAATATATCATTGAGATTGGGAAAATATCACAAGAGGGACAGTTCCAGGTTTGAAAATAGGGCAATTAGCTCTCAGCAGGAAAAGGTGTGTCAGATGTTCCTGAAACTGAGTGACAGATAATGTTGGCTTGAGCCAGGCATAATACCCAGAAAGGCCATGTCAGATGCTTCCCTGTGTGTTTCTGTCAGAGAAGATAACTTCTGAACTGAATTCTACTACTCACCCGAAGAGAACTTGCCAATGGGTACTTGTGACAGGGTGTGTATATGCAGGGTCATATATTCATTTTCTTCATTCTTCTTTATTGGAAGGAGGAATTTGCTGCACAAATAATATATTGACTTTTAAAAAGTCACCATAGTGGACATTCAATGTGGGTATGAGAGCCACCCCTTTTTTGAGGGGAGAGCTGATTTTCCTCAGTTCTATTCAGTTTCTGACAGCCTTCCTGGAGATTGATAGTAGCAGTATCTGTGCCTCCCTCACTGGGCCTGTGAGGGACCTTCTCTGGGAATTGTGTACACTGAAGCAGAAAGTGGAGGTTCCTTTCCTCTGGGGTTGCTTCACTGACATGACATAGCTTGGTTTTAGCATTGCCCTATTCCGGGTGGAAATCATCTGTTTCAATTAGAAGGGAAAGAAGAACCCAATTTAGCAAGATAAGCAAAGACAAACTGGAGAGAGAAAAAGTGAGGGAATGATGACATTATTTGCATCACTGTATCCATCCTTCCCTGGGGCCATTTCTCTACCATCATCCCAATTCCATGAGTGCACAATCCTCTTTTATTCACATATGTATTAGGCTGAAAAGCAGGCTCCAGAAGAAAAGGGTGAATGTAAAAATATGTGACACTGCCCTAAAAGGAGGATTGCCTCTTTGCCTTCCCTGTACAGGAGTTATGCTTGGACATTCCAGGGAAGGCTGCCAAGAGGTGAGAAGTAGCCATAGAGCATCCTGGATTAATCTCTTGTGAGCTGGGCTGCCCCAAAGGCCATAGTGCTTCTGTGAGGCCTTCCAGCACATAGTTTTTACCCAGACTCTTTCAATCTAGTCAACAGATAAGAAAAGACATGGAAAGAAATAGAGAGAACCATCTGGGGCACGCTGTGTCAGCCCACCAACATTCATGGTGCGTCCATTGAAGCTGTAGAGCTGTGAATAAGAGCATGCAGGTGGGACTTGTAGGGTTGCTGAGGGATGTTGGTGGTTGTGGTCCTTGAGCAGGGGCTTGAAAGGCCAGCTAGATTTTGTAGTCAAATAGAATCCCAGCCCTGAGTGACAGTATAAAATTATTCTCTTCACCCTTCTGGATTTTTAGAAAAGCTGGAAGGGTTAGATTTCTACTTTTCTTGAAAGCTTTAGGTTTTTATTTTTGTCTTATTCTTTAATTGGCCCAAGGATTACCAAAACCATGCCAAAATTGGAGGGCAGACTCTTCGCTAATTCTGTCTTTAAGCACAGTGGGACACCGAGTTCTCACGACTCTAGAGAAAAGCGTGTCTCTTCCCAGTGTGGTCAGATGGGAGCATGTTACTACTTGTTGTACTCTCTTTGCAGCACTATTGTGACCAACCTATAGGACAATCCATATGATAATACCTAAGAAAGCTACAAAGGTATTTGATAATACCAAATATTATCAGCCAATGTCTCTCAGCTCTGACACCAAATATATTACCCAAATGAACAGACTGTAACTTTGCAGAGTTGGTCTGCATAGTTGAACATCATCCTTTCTCAGAAATGTCATGACCAGAGGGACTAGGTAGCCTCCATTGAGACTGCTATTCTGGCCAATAAACAATCCTTTTACTTTTCAGTGTTTCCAAAGAAAGAACTTACTCAAGAAATTATGAAGGAAATAATAAAGTATTATTTAACTATCAGCAATTTATAATATTATTTTATGATTAAAACTTAAGATAATGAATACTTAAGATAGATTTCTTAAAAGATAAATAGTGGGAACTATAGGAAAACCAAAAAGTATATTGTTTAAAAGAATTTAGTTGCAGGGACTAAATTCTGTTTCTACGGATCAAGAACCATTGGGAAGACAGAATTGATGTGGCCTTCTCAATGCCTCCCTAGTGAGTACTAACACCTGAGTGAGATGGCAAGTAGCTTTTAAAGAGATGAATCTTCATTCCAGGGATGAATATTAAATTTCACATTTCATAAAGGGCTTGAGTCAGATGTACTGCATGAAAAGTGACTCTCAGTTAATGTCCTCTCCAGGAAGGACAACACCTTCTTCTTGCTTCTGATTTAGATCACCTGGCTCAGATCAACAAACTAAAAGGTAGTAATTTCCTCAGCTGTTTCTTGTATATTAAAGATACTATAAGGATATTTTAATTCAGGACTGAGCCCAGGAAACTTCTGTGTCTCCCAAGATCTGTCCAAATCTAAGTTTGGTTATCAAGATATGTAGAGAATAAAATCTCTTGAGCTTCTTAAAACTTGTCTAGCTAGTAAACATGGTGGAATAAGACTAACTTATCAGAGAAAATGACTTTATGATGTGGAACGTGACTTTTTGAGCTTATTCACACCGCCCCCCCCCCCCCCGCCCCCCCAACACATACCCCTCTGAATCAGGCATTTGCTCAGGAAAGGGACTCTCTTAGCAGGTCAAGCAGGAAGGGATGGATAGAGGGATTGAGGTGCTTATAAAACCACTGGAAGCCTGAAGAAGGGAAAACCTCACATTGTGGGTTTGCTGTTATCAAGTTAAGAGGAAATGTTGCTCTGAGTCAGGAACCTACAAATAATTGCTGCAGGTCTCACTCCTCTGTAGGCCTGAGAAACAAGGCATCCAGGATCAAGCTGTGGGATAACAACCATGAATCCTAGAGGAAGAAACAAAATGGTCCCCGTCACCATTTCACTTGCCAAATATCAAGTGAGCTCAACATTGACGGAATTAAAATGTGTGCAAAGCCCTGGCTGGTAGCACAATGGGTAAGGTGCCTGCCTGCGAACCCAAAGGTTGCAGGTTCGATTCCCCAGCCAGAGCACATAACCAGGTCGCAAACCAGATCGCAAACCAGGTCTCCAGTCAGGTCTGTGGCTGGGGGCAGGTGAAACGCAACCATACATTGATGTCTCTCTCCCTCTCTGCCTTTATCCCTTCCCCTCTTTCTAAAAATAATAAATAAAATCTTTAAAAAAAAAAAATGTGTGCAGAACATTCCTGGCAAAGTAGAAGGAGAAATGTACTTTCCAAGTTTCTGGCCTGTGAAACATGATGAGAGAGAGAGAGAGAGCCAACAAATAACACCCAGCCCAACCTAGTTTGTTATCTTTCCTTCAACTACTGCCTCC
The DNA here is from genome assembly GCA_004026585.1 of Noctilio leporinus. Taxonomy (NCBI): domain Eukaryota; kingdom Metazoa; phylum Chordata; class Mammalia; order Chiroptera; family Noctilionidae; genus Noctilio; species Noctilio leporinus. The sequence goes on from PVIW01009373.1 coordinate 44,729, forward strand.
CTAACTTTCAGCCACTGGACATTTCTGAGTGGTGCTTACCCACTTTTGAATGGACAAAATAATTGTCCATTCACTTATGTTTTCTTTCCTTTGAATCCACACCTCTCTGATCCCTTCTACTTGCACTTTCCTTGAGGGGATAAAAAGTGTACATCAACATCCTAAAGAAGAATGGGAATGCCAGTATGTGTCAAATTTATTAAGTCTGACAAGAGGCTTCAGCATCATAATGAAAGCTATTGAAAGTGTTGTCACTCTGTCTAGTTTGAAAGTGCATTAATTTAATTCACCTTGTCCATTTACATTTAACAAAAGACACAGGATGACATTTTGACATACTTTTCCTCCCCTTGGATCTGATTTGTGTGAAAAGTAAATCCATTCTAAGAAACTATGAGGATATAATGGGGGGAGGGTGATAAATAAAATAAGAAGATTTTATTTGAAAATAAAAGGACAGGAAATAAGTTGTACTTTTTTAGTGAAATTTTAAGTCACATTGAAGCAATACAAGGAAATGAGCTGAGTGACTACCTTCTCCCTTCTAGGCTAGGAGTAACATAACACAAGACCAGTCCTCCAGTCCCAGGACCCTTTGGTCCTGGATTGAAGTCCATGGGGATGGGGGAGGTTCTGTTAGTGTGCCCCTAGTGACTCATCTATTGTCTCCATACTGGGCCTTATGAAGTCTGCACTGCACTGTAAGCCACTTCACTGTTGTGACCCAGTGCTGGCCAAGCTTTGCCATTGGGAGGTGCTAGAGGGAGGAGAAAGGATGAATTTAATTCTTCTGTTGGCTCTCCATTTCTCTGCATGTCATCTTAGTCATAGTTCTTCATCCCAACAGTGGCAATCCCTTTCCATAGGAGCAGGCAAAACCCAATTTGCAGTTTTTTTCTGACGCCCATACCAGCACCCTCATCCCATGGGCTCATAGACCAGTACCAGCTGAGCAGAGCCTTTTTCTAAGAGAGCCGAGACCCAGAACTGTGCACTGGTGAGCTTTGGGAAGGATAACCCAGCTGCAGGGTGGCAGCTGCTCCTCCTGTCACCACCCTTGGATACCTTGCTTTTATCCTTTTGTCTACTTAGTTACCTAGTTAACAACTTCATGCATAGTTTACAGTTCTTCATATTAGATTCTCTCTTAAAATAAGTAGTGTACAGAGGAGAGTAAAAAGGGGATGGATGTAATACAACAACAATAAAATTAAATTAAACAAAAATAATAACTAGTGTGTAGTTTCTATCTCCTGCCTGATACCACTAGAAAACAGCACTTTCGGAATTTAGGAAGCCTGCCTTTGCTGAATGGATGCTTGAATGGTTGAACCAATGCTCACAGTGCTATTTGGTAGTTGACCAAAGGCCATGATCATTGCATACTCAGCAGTCATGGACAAAGATGCTTGCTGGGAGGCAGTGAGGATAAATTTCAGCACACTCCCTCATGGGTCACCCTGACCACCACCCAGCTTTCTAGACAAGTCCTTTTCTTACTCCCTCTTCTGAACTCCCTTGCCTCAAAGAGGGAAGGGCAGCCCTGAATCTCCACACCAGGATGAATGTACCCCCTGCCAAGGGGGTTCTGCATAAGACCACTTGGAGTTAAGGGAGACACACTCAGTCCTGCATATAAATACAGCATTTCTGTTGTCTGCCAGCTCTACACTTAAACTGAGGCCCAAACTCCAGCAAATCTAAAACCTCATACCCAGTGCAAGGAAAGAACATAGCCAGGGGAGAAGTCGGGTTGACTATTACCCAATTGAAGTAACACAGTAGGAAGCAAATGAACCTGATTAGAGAAAATGTAGCACACTTCTGACTTGGCAGAGAAAAAATATATATAAATAAATTTTTAACTGCTCTGGAAATTTTCCCTTATTACTGCCTTACTTAAGAGCTAGCATCATAAAACAAGATCGCCACCTGCTGTCCATTGTCAGACCTGAAGGTCGTGCTTACTTCAAAGCTGATGTTCCAAGTGGTACAATTGTGAACAAAAACATTTTGTATTGATGTTGTATGAAAGCTTACAGGCTTGATGGCCTGAGCCTTTGGCCACAAGACATTTGGCTCTGCCCAGAGTCATTTCTTGATATGCAGAGTTATTTCAGGGAGGCATGCTCTCAAAATTCTAGCTCTTTGAAAAGGTACTTCATCTGATGATTGGAAGTACGCCACTCTTTCTGGCAACATTCTTGGCAGATGAAACCAAAACTGAACAATTAATGTATAGAAATAAATAGCTGTAACTGTGGATTAGATAAAATAATAAGTTTACAGGAACCTGTTCCATGAAATCAGTGAGCTGGAAGATGTTGGAACTAGAAAGGGTCTTTGAATATTTTTTACAAGAGCCAGAGCTAGCCATAAGAGTAGGTTCAGTGGTCGACAGACTGTAGATGACATTTTAGGGTATGGTGCCTGTGAAAGAGCTTTGAAGGTGTATGAGTGGTGATGATGATAATGGTAAATATTATCTGTTATCTCCTCCCCAGATGCTGTGGGGGAATCCACCCTTTCCAAACATTTTACGAAACTGTAACAAGAGACATTACTCTTCTAGATAAAATAAAAATGAAAAGAAAGTGCCATGGAAAAGAAGAAAACACAGACTTACATATGTTGCTCCAAAAAGTGAAGAGTTTTAAATTCTTTCCAGAAACAAGTTTTGGAGTGGACTGAAGAGAAAATAAGCCAGAACAGAATGGCAATGGTCATTATGACAAGGGGACAGAAGGAGGCGGAACAGACAGGCAGCCACAGACCAAGCATAGTTCATGAGGATGTGATCAGGACAGGTAACCTCAGATAAGCATAGCCTAATGGTGAAGCATGTCTCTCCTTTTCCTGCCAGCATAGCCCCTGCACCCATAGCCTGGGGAAGTGTGAGAACAGGTACATGATAACTGCTATCCTTCTGACAAAGCCACCACTGGACATAACCTCCAGGATGATGTGATACTATGTCTCCAATGTGAAAGGGTCTAATTTTCTCTTTTCTACTTTTTACTACTTCATTTTTATTTCATTTGGAACTTATTTCACAGCTTTGTGTTAGATATGTGATTTATCCCCTGTCCTACCACCAATAAAATTTTCCATTATGGTCCAAAAGTATTCATGCCTCTCTCTGTGCTACCTACCCTATAATTCTTCATGAATTAAGTGATTGTCACAGAAGACATCACAAGACCTTACAGTGCTTCTAAATCATCAATGATTGAATTATAGTCAGTGAAATTTTAGCATCAAGTATATTTTCCTGTGACCCAATTTCCTAAAATTGAACATCAACATCACTAAGTTTGACATCTGGTGACTCACTGTTAACTGGGATATTGAGCACCAGAATTCCCCTTTGAAGTATGCACATATATCATTTGCAATAGAAGCCAATAAAGTCTAATTAGTTTCTATGGTAATACAACATTTTCATTTCAATGCTAACTGAAGGCTTCCTGGGCAAGGGAAACATATCTTAAAGTAGATCTTAAAAAATAATTAAAGAGGCAATCATTGACAAATCAACAAACAACAAGTGTTGGCAAGGAAGTGGGGAAAAGGGAACGCTGGTGCACTGATGGTGGAAATGCAGGCTGGTGCAGCCACTATGAAAAACAGTATGGGGTTTCCTTAAAAAAACTAAAAATGAAACTGCCTTTTGATCCACAATTCCACTACTAGGAATATACCCAAAGAATCCTGAAACACCAATTCATAAGAACCTATGCACACCTAGGTTCATAGCAGCACTATTTACAATAGCCAAGTGCTGGAAACAGCCTAAGTGCACATCAGTGGATGACTGGATCAAAAAACTTTGGTACATTTACACAATGGAATACTACAGAGCAGAAAGAAAGAAGGAACTCCTCTCTCTTGCAACAACATCGATGGAACTAAAAAGTATTATGCTTAGATCAAAGATGGCGACAGAGTACAGAGCAGTGCTGATGGTGTTCTCGAGTACCAGAGCAGCTGGAGGATAGGATAGGGAGATGTCTTCAGGTCCCTAAGAATTGGAGGGGTCAGCATCTGGACTCAGGGGAGCCCAGAGGCTGCCGAGACCTACAGAAGAGCAGCCCACAGGTCCAGGATACAACCAGATAGTGCAAATAAAGGCCACACTAAGAACAAGTGGAGAAAATCTGGGAGACTGCAACATTGAACTCCACAAATCTCGTAACACAGAAGGGTGCTCAACTAAGGCAAGGAAGCAAAGCAGATTAATCCAAGGAAAAAACAAAAAAATAAAAAGCAAGCAAAAACAGACACCCAAAATGGGGGAAAAAAGAATCAGTCCATCACCAAAAGGAAAGGAAGAATCCTCAGAAACACCACCAAATGAAACAGAGGAACACAAAATATCAGATAAGGAATTCAAAAGAATGATGATAGAGAAACTTAATGAGCTCAACCACATTAAAGAAAATTATAAACAACTCCAGGGAGGTCACAAGGAACTTACTGAGAGCTACATCAGCATGAAAAAGGACTTAGAAACTACCAAGAAGTGCCAGGAGGAAATGAAGAATACACTTTCTGAATTGAAGAATACCGTAGAAAGAATCAACAGTAGGCTAGAGAAAGCAGAGGACTGGATCAGCGAGTTGGAGGATAATGTAGACAAATACTCCAAGACAGTACAAGAGAATAAAAAAAAGGCTGAACAAGATTGAAGAGGCTTTAAGAGAACTGCAGGACAACATGAAATGTAACAACATCTGGATCATAGGGATACCAGAAGGAAAAGAGAAACTAGGAATGGAAAACCTGTTAAAAAAAAGTCATAATAGAAAATTTCTTTAACATGAAGAGTGAAAACATTAATCAAGTTCAGGAAGCACAGAGGGTTCCAATGAAGATCAACCCAAACAGACCAACACCAAGGCACATTTTTATTAAAATGGCTAATTTCAAAGACACAGAGAAAATCCCAAAAGCATCAAGAGAGAAACAACAAATAATATAAGTGGGCTCCAATAAGGCTATCATATGATTATTCAACAGAAACAATTCAAGCCAGAAGGAAATGGCAAAAAAGTATTTCAAGTCATGGTAAACAAAGGCCTGCAACCAAGATTACTCTACCCAGCAAGGCTCTCATTCAAGACAGGAGAAATAAGGAGTTTCCCAGACAAAAAAAAAAAAAAAAAGACTAAAAGATACATCTCTACCAAACCAGCATTGCAAGAAATACTAAAGGGTCTGCTTTAAAAATAAATAAATGAATAAAATGAAGAAACTGAGAAAGCCAAAGAGGAATACAGACACAAAGGGAGAAAATGGCAATGAATAGGTATTAATCAATAATGACCTTAAATGTAAATGGATTAAATGCACCAATCAAAACACATAAGGTAGCTGAATGGATAAGACAACATGACCCACATATATGCTGTCTTCAAGAGACTCACCTCAGAATAAAAGATTGATACAGATTGAGAGTGAAGGGATGGAAAAATATATATCAAGCAAATGGACACAAAAAAAAAGCTGGGTAGCAATACTTATTTCAGATAAAATAGATTTTACAATGAAGTACATAAAAAGGGACAAAGATGGACATTTCATAATATGTAAGGGAACAATCCATCAAGAAGAAATAACTCTGGTAAACATATATGCACCCAACATAGGAGCTCTGAAATATGTAAGGAAAATCTTGGAAGACTTTAAGAAAGACATAGACAGCAACACACTAATAGTAGGGGATTTTAATACCCCACTATCAACAATGGACAGATCTTTCAAACAAAAAGTCCCCAAAGATGTGTGGCATTGAACAAAACTCTAGAGGAAATGGACCTAACTGATGTATACAGAGTCTTTTACCCCAAAGAAGCAAAATGCACATTCTTTTCAAATGCACATGGATCATTCTCCAAGATAGACCACATGGTATGTCACAAGATAAGTCTCCACAAATACAGGAAAACTGAAATCATACAAAGCATCTTCTCAGATCACAATGGCTTGAAATTAGAAACCAATCTCAAGGGGAAAACCCAAAATTTCTCTAACTCATGGAGACTGAATAACATGCTTTTAAGCAACAAATGGGTTAACAATGAGATCAAAGATGAAATCAAAAAGTTTCTGGAAACAAATGACAATGAATACACAACAGCCCAAAACCTATAGGGTACAGCAGAGGAAGTGCGCAGAGGGAAATTTAGAGCAATACAAGCCTTCCTAAAAAGGTTACAAGAAGTTTATAAAAACAACCTAACCACAAAGCTACAAGAACTAGAGGAGCAACAACAAACAAAGCCCAGAGCAAGTAGAAGGAAGGAAATCATCAAGATCAGAGCAGAACTAAGTAACTCAGAGATTCGAACTATTATTCGAAGAATCAACAGGTCCAGGAGCTGGTTCTTTGAAAAAATAAACAAAATTGGCAAGCCTTTATCCAGATTCATCAAGAAAAAGAGAGAGAGGACCCAAATAAACAGAATCAGAACTGAAAGAGGGGTACCTCAGAAACTGATACCTGAGAAATACAAAAGATTGTAAGAAATTACTACAAACAACTATATGACAAAAAATATGACAACCTGGATGAAATGGACACATTTCTGGAAAGGTATAATCTACCAAAACTGAATCCAGAACAAGCAGAAAGCCTGAATAGGCCAATAACAACTAGTGAAATTCAAGAAGTAATCCAAAATCTCCCAAAGCACAAAAGCCCTGGACCAGATGGCTACACAGGTGAATTTTACCAAACATTTCAAGAAGAACTAACTCCTATCCTCCTCAAACTATACCAAAAAATTCAGGAACAGGGAAGACTCCCAAACTCTTTCTATGAGGCCAATATTATTCTAATCCCAAAACCAGGGCAAGATCCAACTAAGAACGAAAGCTACAGGCCAATATCTCTGATGAACATAGATGGTAAAATTCTCAACAAAATATTGGCCAATCGGATTCAGCAGTATATTACAAAGATCATACACCATGATCAAGTGGGCTTCATCCCAGGGATGCAAGGATGGTACAACATTTGAAAATCAATAAATGTAATACACCACATCAACAAATTGAAAGATAAAAACCATATGATCATATCAATAGATGCTGAAAAGCATTTGATAAAGTGCAGCAACCATTTATGATAAAAACCCTCAGCAAAATGGGAATAGAGGAAGCATACCTCAACATCATAAAGGCCATCTATGAGAAACCTGCAGCCAACATCATATTTAATGGACAAAAACTGAAAGCTTTCCCCCTAAGATCAGGAATGAGACAAGGATGTCCACTTTCTCCACTCCTATTCAACACTGTCTTGGAAGTTCTAGCTATAGCCATCATAGAGGAAAAAGAAATCCAAGGTATCCAAATTGGAGAGGAGGAAGTCAAACTGTCATTATTTGCAGATGATATGATAGTGTCCATACATAACCCGATAGGCTCCACCAAAAACTTACTTGACCTAATAAGCAAATTTAGCAAAATAGCTGGGTATAAAATCAATATCCAGAAATCAAAAGCATTTTTGTATACCAATAATGAAACAACAGAAATAGAAGCGAAAAAACAAATCCCATTTACCATAGCAACAAGAAAAATAAAGTACCTAGGAATCAACTTAACTAAGGAGGTAAAAGACCTGTACTCAGAAAACTACA
>PVIW01009374.1:0-52373 GCA_004026585.1 Noctilio leporinus
AAGTACTGGAAACAGCCTAAGTGCCCATCAATGGATGATTGGATCAAAAAACTTTGGTACATATACACAATGGAATTCTATGTAGCAGAAAGAAAGAAGGAACTTGTACCCTTTGCAACAACATGGATGGAACTGGAGAGTATTATGCTTAGTGAAATAAGCCAGTCAGTGAAGGACAAATATCATATGATCTCACCTGTTACGGGACAATAATGAACAAAACTAACAACAACCAGAACAGAACCAAGTATATGAATACAAGGAATAGGCCTTCAGTGGTCAGGGGAACGGGGTAGGGGGGAGGGAGAGGTAGAGGCAAAGATGGGGAGCAGCTTAGACAAGAACCTAGTATAAAGGAACCATGGACATGGACAACAGGTGGGATTGACTTTGCGGGGAATGGGGGGGTGGGGAGGGGGTTGGAGGGGAGCAAAAATGGGATGGATGTAATAAAACACCAATAAAATTTAAAAAAAAAAAAGAATTCTTATTTGATCCATATGCTATTTAGAAGTGTACTGTTTAACCTCCAAGTATTTTGAGATAGTCCAACTATTTTTCTGCTATTGTTTCTAGTTTAATTCCATTGTGGCTTGAGATCCTACATTCTTTGCTTTTGATTCTTTTAAATTTGTTAATGTGTGCTTTATGGTCCCCAAAGTGGTCTTATCTTGGCGTGTGATTCAGGTGAACTTGAAAAGCATGCATATTTAGCTGATGTTGGATGAAATAGTCTATTCTATAGATGTTAATTATATCTATCTGTTTGATGCTATTGTTAAGTTCAGCTTTATCCTTACTGATTTTCTTTCTGCCAGATATATTTATCATAGAGATGAATTAAAGTCCTCAACACTAAGTGAATTCATCTGTTTCTCCTTCCAGTTTTATCAATTTATTTTTTGCCTCACATATTTTTATGCTCTGTTGTTAAGTTCATACACATTAAAGATTGTTATATATTCTTGGAGTATTGACCCCTTTATCATTATGCAATGCCCCTTCTTATCTCTGATAATTCTCTTTGCTTGGAATCTGTTCTGTACTCTAGCTTTCTTTTGTTTAATGTTAGCATTTTGTATTTTCTCCACCCCTTTAGTTTTAATCTCTATGTGTCTTTAAAGTGTGTATCTTGTTAACAATGATGAGGTTCAGGATACACTATCCCCAAAATGTTACACTTTGGCATAGTGAATATTTTAACTTGAAAGAATTTGAGAAAACAAGAAAAGCAGAAAGGTCACTCTCACCTCCCTTCCACCCTTCTCCTGTAAACAGGTCATAGACCCTCATGTAAGAGGTACTCTTTTTATATGAAGGGGGAAAATGGGCATTTTTATCTCTGAAGACAAAGGGTTGCCAAGGAGAATGCCTTGATAAGTTTTCCCCACTTTACCACACTTACCTTATACTCCTTAACCCATTACTCTATAAATCTCCACTCTCCATGAATCCTTGCATAAAAATACACAAATCTAGAGGGAAAAAACCCCACAACTCTATTTTTCTTGGGTCTTCATTTCCTTGTGAAGGCTCCTGTGTCACAATGAACTAATAGAAAATAAATTTGCATACTTTTAACTGTCTTTGTCAGTTTAAATTTTAGACCCAACCATGGTCCTTAAGAGGGTTGAGGAAAACTTCTCCTACAAAAACATGTGGTCAGATCTTGTTTTTTGATCCATTCTGAAATTCTATATCTTTTAATTAATATATTTAAACTATTGACATTTAAAGTGATTATTGATATAATTAGATTAAGGTCTGCCATACTTCTTAATGTTTTCTATATATTTCCCTTATTTTTTCTACTTTTATCTTTGACTATTCCTGCCATTTGTGATTTTAATTCATTCAATTTTCTCACCTTTCTTTGCATATAATTTTACTTAAAGTGTATTTTGTTGATTTCCCTTTAGTTTGCAATGTACACTTACCACTAATTCAAGGCTACTTTCAGATAACACTGAACCATTTCACAGGTAGTGCAAGTACTTATAGTAGCAAAATAATCCCAATTTATTTCTCCCATCTTTTGTATCATTGCTGTTATTTCTTTCTTGTACATAATGTATAATCACCAAATACATTGCTGCTATTATTGTTTTGAACAAACTATTATGTATTAAATAAAAAATAAACCATGGAAATGGACAACAGCTGGGATTGACTTTGGGGGGAATGGGTGGGTGGGGAGGAGGACAAAGGGGGACAGAGGGGAGTATTGGATGTAATACAACAATAAAATTAAATTAGAAAAATATATTTTCATGTATGACTTCTTTAAAGTTCTTTTTTTCTTTATCTAGATCTGAATTCCTGATCTATACCATTTTCCTTCTTTCTGAAAATCTTTTAACATTTCTTGCAAGGCAGATCTACTGGCCACAAATTCCCTCAATTTTTGTTTGTCTCAAAAGTATTTCTCCTTCATTTTTCTTTTTCAATTGGAATTGACATTCAATATTATATTGTTTCAGGTTTATAGAATAGTGGTTAGACTTTTATATGGCTTATGAAGTGATCCCCCTGATAAGTCTAGTACCCACCTGACACCATACATAGTTATTAAAATATTATTGACTATATTCTATATGCTGTACTTTATATCCCTGTGACTATTAGAGAGTGCAGAGCTGTAGACTGATGTTTCTTTTTCCCTCTCAACACTTAGAACATTTCGCCTCACTCTCTTCTTGTTGCATGGCTTCTGAGGAGATGTGAGATGTAATTTTTTTTTCCTCTGTTGATAAGATGTTTTTCCCTGGCTTCTTCCAAGATATTTTCTTTACCATTATCTGTAATTTGAAAATGATATGCTTAGGTGTAGTGTTTTTTTTTTTTAAATTTTATTTATTTTCTTGACATTCATCCTGCTTGGTGTGCTCTGAGCTTCCTAAATCTTTGATTGGGTGTCTGACATTAAGCTAGTGGAAATTCTCAGCCATCGTTGCTTCAAGAGTTGTTCTGTTCCTTTCTCTATTCCTTCTCCTTTTGGTATTCCCATTATGCATGTGCTATCCATTTTGCAGTTATCCTACAATCCTTGGATATTCTTTTCTGATTTTTTGGGGTCATTTCTCTTTGCTTTTCAGTTTTGAAAGTTTCTTTTCATGTATCCTCACGGTCAGAGATTCTTTCCTCAGTCAAGTCTAGCCTACTAATGAATCCAACAAACACATTCTTTACTTCTGATATAGTATTTTTTAATCTCAAGCATTTCTTTATTCTTTCTTAGAATTTCCATCTCTCTGCTTACATCTCTTATCTGTTATTGCATGTCATAATCTTTTTCCATTAGAGCCCTTAGCATATTAATCATAATTATTTTAAATTCACTGTTGGGTACTTCCAACATTTCTGCCATATGTGGCTGGTATTTGTTCCTTGTTCAATCTCTTCAAACTGTATGTTTGTCTTTTTGTATGCCTTGTAATTTTTTGTTGAAAGGTAGGCATGATGTACTACTGGGTGTAACAAACTTTGGTAAATAGGCCTTTAAGAATGTGGTGATCATGTGTGGGGAAAGGAAAGTATTAATCTATAGCTCTATTATTAAGCTTCAGCCTTTGTCCCTAGACTGTGAACTTGATCAGTGCTTCTCTGGTTTTTCCCCTCTAGGTGGGACAGGGTATTTAGAGTAGTCTGGAGTTGGTTATTTCCCTTTCCTCAGGTAAGCTAGGCACTGATAAAATCCCAGAATGTTAGGCTGTAGTAAAATAGTTTCTTTTGAGAGCAGGCCCTGTTAAGATGAAAAGAAAAATCTAGTTTATTTAAAAATGGTTACTTTCCCCCTCCTATTGCCAATGGCAGGAGAATATTTTCCTCTGATATTCACTGTGAGGATCTAACAGAGATCCTGGAGGTAAAATTAACAGAAGAGTGGAGGACCCCTATGACTGAGTTACCCTGGAATTTTTTAACTCTTAGACGTGCCTAGAAAATTTTCAGTTATAATTCAGCTTTTCCTACCCCAGTGGTGGTTCCCATAGAGGTTTCTGTGTGTAGGTTTCTGTTCTGGGGGCTTATCATTCTCTATGTCTGCCTGTCTTTCTAATTTTAGGGGTATCAGTTTTCCCTGTGACTTAGTTCTCTGATAAATCCAAGAAGACTTATGGATTTTTTAGTTTGGTCAGCCTTTTACTTGTTAGTATGGAGTGGCAATCTATAAGCTTCTTACATGTTGGGCAGGAAACCAAAAAGTCCCTCCATTAGAACTTATTTATCAAATTCTTAAGTCTAATTAACTGAAAGATCATTTCCTGATATTCCAAGCAAAGGGGTGGGAACAGGGAGAAAATGGATGCCAGCAGTATATAGGAATAAACTCATGGGGTTCTGAGAAGTAACAGTGATAGCTATGGAATCAGAGGAGAAGGGTAAGAGTGGAGGAGAAAGGCAGGGAAGTTATGAGGGACAGTTTGGGAATTGAAGACTCCATGGGTGTGTTTGAGGATTAAAATGACAAAATTAAAGTAGTAAAAGGAAATATCTTATTGGATCTTAGGGGTCTATACTACTTTTACTTTCTGAGATGGATGGTTGAAAAACTGGGATGGGATTTGATGTGTTGGTAGGTATTAGATAGAAGCACTGATAGGCTGTGGGACCTGAAATAGAAGGATGTTTGTATTTTTAGCATCTGACATAGTTCCTGGCTGCTCAATAAACATTTGTTAAATAAAAGCACAAATAACTGCAGAGCTTTCTAAAAAGGACCTATAATAAGAAGTTTAAAAATTAATTTCACGAAAATAAAAAGCAAACTTCATTTCTTACCTATGTAAGATTCTTTAGTGAAAATGTAAAAATAAGCAGCCAGGGATATCTGGGTGGGAATCAGAATTTTAACCTCTAGAATACATAGGAATGCATTGTGCCAACAATCTTATTCATCTTTGATATTAACTCTTAATTTGGCTTAGTTCCTCAATCATTTTTTAAAATCCTTTTCTTTTACAACCATCCTCCTACCCCACTCCTCCTCTTTCCTCTTTCCTCCTCTCTACTTTCTCTCTTCCCAACTCCCTACTTCTCCCTTTTTTCATCTTCATCCCTTCCCCTTCCTTTCTTCCTTTGTTCCTCATGGACCTTGATAGAAGCAGTGAGGATGGGTAGAAAAAGGTGATGATCTGGACAAGGGGGTATGGGGAGACCAGCAAGAGGGAGAGTGAATTTTATAAGAGTGGTTTAAGGGAACCGTATGGCTGGTGAAGTCTGGTTTGGGTGGGGTGAAGTTTATGTTGGAAAGCTGACTTTACACAACAAGCACAGATTACAGTAAGTGTCTTTTTGGGGTGAAATTGAGGTAGGATAGAAAGAAGCTAGGAAAATTCCTGGGCAAGTGGAATGGGGAAATTGGGACAAGAAAATTAAACAAAGCCAAACAATTTGAGCAATTTACAGCCTGCTGGTGAATCACAAGACCTTATCTCCCTTAACCAAGGACATTTGAGAGCAAGTGGTTTATACCTCTCCTCCCTGCCAGAGAGCACATAGTTTATAAATCATCCTGGGTGGGGGAAGTAGAGAATGGAGACCCAGTTAATGCCATTTGTGCCAGTTAAATGGAAGGACAGATGAAGTCAGAGAAACAAATAACAAAAATCTCATTAGAGCCAGACAAATACAAAATAAAAATTAAACAATAAAGCCAATCAGAGCTTTATCCCAAACTCCCCTATACACCTATTCTGATACATCAGCATATTGAAAATGCACCCGGGAAGCTGATGAATATTCCACTGAAACCCTCCCCTAAGAGTCTTACAAGCAGAAGAGAGATAAAACTCCCCCAAACAAAGGGTATCAGTGCGGGCTCACCCTAGAGCACGCCCATGCCTCTTTCTGAGCGAGAACTTTTTACTTCCTAGACTATAAGGGTTTCCACAAGACTTGCAGCCAGGGGACTGGCTGGTTTACACCCTGATCCTGTTTCCAAGGCCGCCTTTATCTTTGACTTCCTAATGAGCTAAAAGCAGCTCCATCTTGCCTCATTCTGTCACTGTGACGATAACAGCAAGCAGCCCAGTATGGCTCACTCCCTTCCTATAACATTCTTAGAGAGCCAAAGCAGAGCACCACCTAGGTTCTCTTCTGTTACTCTCCTGTTGCTTCTTCTAGCCTAAGCCCTTCCTTTGTCTCACCGTCCCCAGCTTTAATAAACATACTCTCAAAACATCTGGACTCGTGCTGTGAAATATTTCCTACACAAAGTCGAGAACCCACACAGTACAGGCTGGCCTGGGGCAGATCTGCTCCAGAGTGGTCCCCGTCCTGTAACACCAATACCCCATTAACCCCAACAATAAATTAAAATGCTTATTTGAGAAAGCTCAACCCTACAAGGAGGATTTACTGTTTGTTCTAGTCTAATGGTAGGCCCTTGACCTACTTTTCTCAGAGCATTTGGCAAAAAAGGCTTATGATTGTGAATATGTATCTGTTACAACGCATCCTTTTAGATCCTTCTCAAGGATCTAAAAGTCATTCCCTTAAAACGTAATCCTCTGTGGGAGGATAGACTCCTAACTTTTGATAACTGACAGCTGGTAGACACAGCTGGTTTAATCACATTTACACTGGCCATCACTTTATAATTTTTCACTTTTGTGACTCTACTGAGCCCTAGCTCTCCCCTCTCCCTCACTGTCCCCTTAAAATGCCCAATTACCTCTGCACAAATTGGAATGGAGCTGAGATTTTCTGTCTACTCTCAATAATTATGGAATAAAATCTGTTTCCATTGCTTTAACTCAGCTGCGTTTATCTTTGACCCTAATCATGACAATCTCACTGTCTTGTATGGAAGGCAAAGAATCTAAAGTAACTTCCTGGTTTGGGACTTCAGTGTTTTTCAACACACAGAAAAAGAACAGAAACTGGTTGGGAGGCAACTAGTAGGGAGAAGGAACATTAGTGAGTGATACGGCTAGGGAATCCCATTATCAGAATAGAACAAATTTTTCTTGAGGTATGTCAGTTATGGTAAGAAGGGATCACATAGGTTGGCAAATGGGGAAGTCTGGGAGCAGAAAGTACCATGTCCCTGTCCAGTTTCCCTTCTCTTCCCTCCCTTCCTTCTTCCTCCTTCATTTTCTTTCTTAAGTAATATATACATGTGGTTTAAATATATATGTATAATTTCACTATATATACAAAATATTTATATAAATGCATTTATAGATACTAAAAATACAAAAGGGCTTATGATGAAAAGCAACAGTCTCCTACCTTCCTATTTCCAGCCCCTCTCCAGAAGCAATCCCTTCGAACTCTTTTGGCCATTTTTTCAGTGGTCTCTATATCTAAATACAGTATTTTATCTGTAGACCTTCGTTATCAATTTTAGATTTCATTGACTTCTTACTATAGTATACAAGAATTTATTTCCCTTCCAGTTTTAAACAAATGGGGAGGTGAGTATCTAAAATCCCCTACGAACCACTGGTCCCAACAACGTTTTATCACACGCTTTGTGGTAGGCACAGTTTGTGATTGCTCTAAATGATATTAACTCATTTAATTACAAGGTCGGTTACAGGGACTAATAATAAAATAGGAAGATAGGAACTTACAAAACAGATAAAGACCATGCTGAGCCTTCACCAAACACATTAAGGGTGAAATCGCAGTTAAAATAAAAAGGTAGTATTGAGGCACTAAAATTGCAACGGTCTCCTTTAAGTCTTCGTGGTGGGGCCGATGAACCCCGCTGGCTCACCAAGACAGCATCAGCCAGCTAGCTGGGCCCCAATTAGCCAAGGCACAATGCGAGCCAGGGCCACGTGACGGCGACCGGCGGCACTCTCTCTTTCTTCGTGCAGTCTCTATGATATTCTTCCCAGCCCCCAACCCCTTTAGTAGCGCAGTCACGTGACGGGCTCCTGGTTTACGGCAGGTGCCCACGTGATCCTGGCCTGCAGTTGCTGGCTGCGGTGAGGTATCTTGATTCCTGAAGGGCGGGCGGTTAGGTCGTAAACGTCGCCGCTGGCGGTCTTTCCCGGTTGGGCGGGCTCGCGAACAACGAGCCGCCTGAGGCGTTCATCGCTTAGTGTCTGGGTCTGCTCTTTCTGGGAACTCTGCCTTGCTCGTCCTCACCTCTTTGCGGGTGAAGTCCCCTTTGGGTTTTGAGACCTTGGGGTGTGAGGCCCTAACTCGAGACCATCCCTTCCCTCTCACCCTCCATCTCTTTGCACCAACGGATCACTTAGTCTTTGATCCGGCCATCTCGGCGGTGCCTTGAGGCCAAGTTTGAGGTGGTAAAGGTAACCCTGGGGCAAGCAGCCCCCAGTGGACAAAGGCAAAGGCAGGAATAGAGCAGGCCTAAGGGTCGCAGGCGATGAAAATAGGCCACTAAGGGGGTGAACAAGGGAAAAAAGGGAAGAGAGTACTGCGGCTTGCGAAGAGACTGGATACGACTTGTTGCACGATGGAAGAATCTGACTCTGAGAAAAAGATGGAGAAAGAGGATCTGGGGCCGAGAATGGATCCTCCCATAGGGGAGCAGGAAGGATCGCTTGGGTGGGTGAACCTGGTGGAAGGCTTCTAACTGAAGAGAATATTGTGAATTAGAACACCCCACCCACGATAACTTCCATTTATTTACCAGTAAGGTTGATTGGTATTATACTTTCCGCTACAGGGTAAACTGGACAAATAATTGGTTGGTAATTGGGCCAAAAGAACCCTCGGGACAGGCTTTAATATGAGTCCTGGGAGGTGTGTTCTAAGTAAGTTCTGAATTGCTTTGAATTATTAAAGGAGATTTGGCACCATCATATTGAAGATAAGACTAAAAAGTGGGTTGGTATTTCCTGGGCAGAGATCAGTGACTTGAGAATGCTTTCTGTGCCAATTTGTACCTGAAATAGAATCCTGTATTTTATATGCTTTATGCCAGTAATGAGTGAAATATGACTTAGGACAGCCGAAGGGCTAAAGATGCTTCCAGACTTTTTAAATAGGAGGCTGACTTTAAAAAAGAGGGCATTTAAATATGGCAATATTGGTTAATTTATGAAAGTATTTGTGTGTGTTGCTTTGTTTAATTATTTTAAGATTATGGAAAATTGAGTCTTGAATTTTAATGGCCCATATATATTCCTAAATAATCTTAAGTGCTATCTCCTGAGCATGTAATTTGGGTATAGGGAGCATAAACCAGTCTTAAAATTTAGGAAGATGAGAGCCTCTACTTAAAATAAGGTCCCACACACAACTATACTCAGCTATTGTGCCAAACATGCTCTTTTGCATCTCTGCATTTATTTAATTGAATTTCTAAGGCAATTGGATCATGGAAACTCTTGTCTTTTGGTTTATATCGGCAGGTGGGTGCTGCCAAATCCAGCCATGAAGAAAAAGGTAAGATGGGTTAGGTACATCAAAAACATGAAGGTGAAGGTAAAGGTAAGAAGCTACTATTCAGGAATTATTATCTGTGGTGTATACAAATATATACCATTTTTCTGGACTATTATAGGAACCTTCCAGGTGTTCTCCCTGGCTATTGTCCCTTTCATTGCTACTTGATTTAATTTTTCTAATAGATAAATCTAACTGGGTCATTCACATACTTAAGAACTTCTTGTAACTTCCCAAAGCCCATAAAATAAAATCCAAATGACTCTATGGCATAGAATGCCCTTTACAAATTGATTTCTGACTAAATCATCTGCCACACCAATGCATCTTGTCATTAGCTATACAGAATTTTTCTCCAGATTTACAAATTAATTTGCATTTTGTGCAAACCATACGCAGTACCACAGGCCTCTACCTGCATATTTATGTTGAACCCAACTCAAATGCTACCACTATAAGGTCTTACATGAGTTCTCCAGATGGCGTTGAACACTCCTTCCCTTGTGCTCTATGGTACCTACCTTAAGATTTAGGCAAAATTGATAAGAGCACAGCTCTAGAGCAAATTTCTGAAATTTTGGGGCTTTTATGTTCTTCATTTGTAAAATGGTGAAAATATTACCTATCTCATAGGTTTGTTAGGAAATTTAAATGAGGAAATACATGTGGTGCATTTAGATCAGTACCTAACACAGTTATCCTTAGTCTTTCATAAGCAATTGAAGTAAGATTTCTTAAATTAAAAAGCAAGATATATTTAGCTTTAACTTTATCTAATAATTCAGTTACATAAAAAGCTTCACTTTGCTAAATGTTCTTTTTTTTTTGTAATTTAATTTTATTGTTGTTTTATTACATCCATCCCCTTTTTTCTTCCCCTGCTAAGTGTTCTCGATGAGCCTATTTAAAGTTGCTATCAACAAGGATGTCTAAAAATACCAAAAATTTATGCTTAAATAAGAATAAAAACAAGACTTTTTGTAACAATTTTAGACTGTCTTATCAGTAATATTTCCTTAGTGTGATAAAATTATATAACTAACTAGATTAAATTGAGCTTGAGTATAATACACCTTGATTAATACTCCCTATATTTGTAATTAGAAATTTTTATCAATTACCTCAGTATTAAAGATAGAATATGTATCTCCCTTCATATGAAAAACAACATAATGGGAACTGTTTTTCATAATGTAATTCACCTTATCCAATTCCCTCTTAGTGCAAGAATCTATTGCATCTTTGACAGGTGTTTTTCTGTCTTCATTGCATGCTGACGTTGACAGGAAGGCTATTCATCATGATAAGGCCAGCCTTTCTATTGAACATTTCTCATTGTTAATAACTTGTTTGTTTTTTCTACCTTTGTTTTGATAGCTTGTTCATTTGATAAGCATATTTTGAACATCTGTTATATTTTAGAAGCTGGATATACAAAGGAGATCCTCTCTGTCATTCAGGAACTCAGATAAAAAAAAAATAACTGCAATACATTATGGTGTTTGCATTGTGTAAGAGTGTCCCCTGGCCAGGTAGCTCAGCTGGTTAGAGCATTGTCCCTATACACCAAGGTTGTGGGTATGATCCCCGGTCAGTACACATACAAAAATCAACCAATGAATACATAAATAAGTGGAATGACAAATCTATGTCTGTCTGTCTCTCTCTCTAAAGTCAATCAATAAATAAAATTAAAAAGTAGAGTCAGGGGAGGAGAGAAACGAGACATACCTAAGCCAGTTTAGGGCATTGGGGTCAGAGAAGCTTTTTAAGGAAATGATCACTGAACCAAATTTTGAAAGCTGAGTGACTTTGGTTAAAGAAAGAAAAGGGCATGGAAAGTTACTGGCAGAGAGTATAATGTGAAACAAAGACATAGAGCAGAGGTCTTGGGAGATATGGGAGCAATCAAAGGCACAACGAGTTCAGTTCAGTATGGCTGGACTCCAAAAGTTCCAGGCCAGGAGGGTCGGAAAATGAGGGGCAGAGGAATAAATAAGCCAGATCAAAGAGACTGTTATATATAGTTTAAGGACTTGAACCTATAGGAAAAAAAGGAGCGTAATTAATTAATGGAACAAAATCATGGAGGTAAGTGGAAAGGATGAGATCAGTGACAGATGGAAATGTTGACCTTGAGCGGAAGGAAGAACTTTGTTATTTAAAATCTCCTGCCTTAAAGCTCAGTGTATATAACATTAGATTATGAGAGATTAGGGTTCAATTTCCTGTCATCTCTAATATAGTTTTATATATATATATATATATATATGTGTGTGTGTGTGTGTGTGTGTGTGTGTGTATTAATAGCATAATAAATTCACTGCAATTCTATTGCCAAGAGGATATGTGACTCATGACAGCTAAGTACCTGGCCCCTGGAATTCCAGGTATCTTTTCCTTCACTGTTGGTTGAGGAATTAGTTATCAGTATCTGCACCAGGTTGTTGGTACTGTCACCAGTAAAACATCAAGTACAGCAGAGAAATAGATCTCTTTAGACTTGTTTTCCTCTAGATTGCTAACTTCTTTTCATTATTTTTTCCTACTTTGTCCTTAGGTGCTGTTGATGGGTAAAAGTGGGTCTGGTAAGACCAGCATGAGGTCTATTATTTTTGCAAACTATATTGCCAGAGACACACGTCGACTTGGTGCAACAAGTAAGATGCTTTGTCATATTGTAAAATCAGGTGATCTTAACTATTAATAATTTGCATAACACACTTGGTTGCAGTTACTTGGGGATGCAGATGTTGAGATTTGTTTTGCAGCATGTTTTCCCTTTTTTTCATTTCTTCTCAGAGGTGTGTGGCCTAATTCTTGTTACTGCTGCTTGCTTCCTTGGGGTGGTCCTTTCCTTCCTAGGTTGCTTACCAAGTGGGATGCCCTTGTCCAACTTCTTTTTTATCCTGCTCTTTCTTAAACAAGTGTAGGGACCCTTTATTTATTTATTTTGTGAGAGAGTGTTTGTTTTTAACTGTTATTATATTAAGGGAAATTAATTGATAGGTATTAACAAGCATAACAGTAAAATCACCTAAGATTTTTTAAAGCAGTAGTTTTTGCTATTCATTAATCTTCATTAAAAGGTAAATTGCTAGGGGCTGGGGGTGGCTTATGAAACGAAGGTTAACCTAATTGGTACTCTGCTGTTTCTCTTCCTGGATATACGTTGATGTTCTCACTAGAGTTCCATTTTTTAAAAAAGATTTTATTTTTTGTTTTTAGAGAGAGAGGAAGGGAAAGAGGCAGAGAGGGAAAGAAACATCAATGTATGGTTGCCTTTTACCTGCCTCCAGCTGTGGACCTGGCTGGAGACCTGGCTTGCAGCCTCATTATGTGCCCTG
Organism: Noctilio leporinus; assembly: GCA_004026585.1. Lineage (NCBI taxonomy): Eukaryota > Metazoa > Chordata > Mammalia > Chiroptera > Noctilionidae > Noctilio > Noctilio leporinus. Next base: position 12,714 of record PVIW01009374.1, read on the forward strand.
GCTGGGGAATTGAACCAGCAATCTTTGAGTTTGCAGGCTGGCGCCTTATCCACTGTGCCACCAGCCAGGGCTGGAGTTCCCTTTTTTTTTTTTTTTAAGATTTTATTTCATTATTTTTAGAAAGAGGGAAAGGGAGAGGGGCAGAGAGGGAGAGAGACATCAATGTATGGTTGCTTTTCACCTGCCTCCAGCCACAGACCTGACTGGAGACCTGGCTTGCAACATTGTCATATGCCCTGGCTGGGGAATCCAACCTGCGACCTTTGGGTTCGCAGGCCGGTGCCTTATCTACTGTGCTACCAGCCAGGGCTCTGGAGTTCCGTTTTTGACTTGAGAAAGGATTCATTGTCCTTTATGGTTTGAATGTTAAATCTGCCTTCTTAATATAGGCTAGCTTAGCAGCCAATGGATCCATGCTCCTGAGAGACTCCTTTTGTTTCTAGGCTGTAATGCCATCTTAGTTTGCAGCATCCAAGCATTTCTGGATTCTGCCTCTAGGTGATGAAACCATTGCCTCATATGGCTTTTAAAAATCTCTGATCTGGGTTTCTAGCATCTTGAATGCTTTTAGAGATAAGTCATACTACTTCTTGAAGTATCTCACTCTGGTTTTAAGAATACCTTATGTTCCAGATGCTGGGATTCAAAGGAGAAGGAAATCTCATTTCTGTTCTTAAAAGTGCTGGGAGTGTAGTTTAGACTTTTGATTGATTGGAGCAGCTCTGATGGTTAGAAAGCTATTTCTTAGTTATAGCCCTGAGTCTCTTTCCCTTTATTTCTGTTAACTGGTCGGCTTTCCATTCTCTTGAGCCTCTACAAATATTTGAGCATGCTTAATGTCTCAATCTATCCTAGCCATCTCTTCTCTCCCAAGTCTTATCTTAAGCTAAATATCTTTAGTTCCTTTATCTATTCCTCATTTGACATTATTTTGAAGAATTTTTAAGGACTTGTTTAAACATGTCTACATTTTTCTTCAAGTGCTGAGACTTGAATATCCATGTGACCTAATCAGGGCAGAGTAGGACTATTACATCTTTTGCTCTGGGTAGCACAGTCTAACTCTCTTTTTGTGGAATGACTTTCATTATACTGAGTCATATTAAAAACATTCAATTTCTTTACATATATATATTATTTTTAAAACACACATTCTCCTAATTATTGTGTGGTTACTATTTTAAGCCTAAGAATAAATGCTTATCTCTATTAAATTATTCAGTTTTATTTGTTTTAACCCATGATATGTTTCTGAACCCAGTGTTTGTTAACTGTGAAGTCCAAAACAAGTCACTGTATCACTGGACCTCAGTTTCCTTATCTGTAGGAAAGTGGTTGGATCCTATTTTTATTTTAGCTACTTATTCTCTTATCTGATATGTAGGCCATTCTTCCTAGTTTTTGTACAGTTCGTACATTGGATAAGCATCTCCTCTTGTTTTCATTTAAGTAGTCCATCAAAAATTTTGATCAGGACAGGGTCCTTTGGCCTGTTGTGCCTCAAGAAACTTCCTTCTAGAAAATACCTATTCAATTTTATCCCTGTCTTAATTTGCTAAGATTTAATTATTATGTTCATCCAAGTTGAATATCTGGACCTAATAATCATATAGTTTTAGTAGATTAGAGGAAGCTAATATTTATTGTATACATTTTATTTACTTTAGTCCTTATATTACAATAATTTCATTTTAATAGATGAAGAAAGTGTGGCCTAGAAGTTAAGTTCACTCAACTCGGAAGCATTCAAGCTGGAATGTTAATCCATGCTTCTGCTCTATTTATTATGCTACAACCACAGTTCCTGGAAGATTACTTTCTCTTTATGTTTTAAATTCTGCACATTTTATTGAAGCACCTTTTTTTCCCTAGTCCAAGTAGTATTTTTGTATTCAGCTAATTAGCAGGGTTGATGTAAGACCCTAAGTCTAGTGAATAGTCTTGCAACCCGGTGTGTTGCAAATTATATGACTCCATATACATTGAAACAAACCATTTAATCAGCAAGTGCTTTTCTGGAGCTTCCTCTGTGCCAAGCACTGTGAGTGGGACAGAACTCTTGCCCTTAAGGTATCTCAAGTGAAACCTTTATTGATAATACTTCATTAGCAATTATTGTATTTCCTTAAAAGTAGTAAAAGTTCACTTTATTATGTTGGTCTTAATGTGTTAGTGTTTCATTGACTATTTTGTCATTGCTGAAGAAAGGTCTGGTTCTACTGTTTTAACTTATAGACTAATTTAAAATACATATAGTGCATTGATTTTTACTTGCTATTCCTTTTAATGCAATTTTCATTTTCTTTAAAAGAAGTACAAGAGTATTTAAAAAATATAACATCAACTTTAATGTTCAGTGTTTTTCTAGATAGTCACTGAAAAATCCAGTTTTATTTTGTTAAACATAGAGCCTTCTTTATTTTGAAATTTGAAGTAAGGATACAGATGGTGGTATAATGAATCTATTAGGGGATTGTTAAAATGTGTTATTGGAAGAATAAATTTGTTAATAAGAATACAATTATGAAGTATTTTTAGTCTAAAACACTGTTGGCGGCTCTGAAGTTTCCTACCTTCTCAAAATTCTCTGTTCCCTTGGCTTTTATTTAATGCTTTATTACTCTGGTTTTCTTCCTTTATCTTTGAACATCCCTCCCCTTTTTTTAAAGAATATTTTCTTCTTTCTGCCCCGTAAGTGTATGTGATCTCCTAAAGCTCTGTTTTTGATTCTTTTTAGTTGCTTTTATAATAGCAGGACAAGAAGAGTAGGAGAGCCAGAGGGCCATATAGCAGATGTGAGACTAAAGAAGGAGTAAGAAAGTGAGGATTAGGATCGTAAAGTGCCTGAACAAGCCATGTCAGGTAGTTTGAACTGAGAGTAGTGGGTTATCCCTAGAGAATTTCAAACAGAAAAGTAACAGTCATATTTTATTATTTTTAATTTCAACTTTAATGACAATAATAATACTTGTGAAAATTTTAAAAATCATAGAAGTGTAGAAAATACATTTTTTCCTCATTCTCAGGACTACTTCCTAGGGATAACCACCACTAGTAGTTTGAAACTATCCTCTGGCCTTTTTTTCCTGGGCATATACAATCATGCATATACAGAGATATTTTCTTGTTTTAAAAGAAAATGAATAAAAATCTGCACCTGGGAGAGATCATTATATCTGTAATATGGAGTATAGATTGGGGATAGACAAGGGTAGAAATAGTTTTAATAGATTTGGAAACTTATAGTAGACCAGGCAAGACAAGACATAATAGAGTGTTAACTTGGGTTAGGGTTATGGTCGTAGATACGGTGAGAAGCAAATGGATTAGGATGTATAAGAAGTCAATTCAAGAGGACTTGCTGATAGGTTTTGGGGGAATGGTAGGGAAAAGAGTAGACTCAAGAATGAATCTAAGGCTTTGGCTTAGCCAGTTAAATTAACTGAGATGGAGAAGACAAAGGAATAGATTTTGTGGGATGAATGGGAAGATGATGATTTATATTTGGGTACATTAAGCTTGGGATACTCAGGATTTAATCAAGTGAAGATGTCCAATATATGATTCAGAAAGGGGGAAGAGAAATCTGTATTAGAGAAACATTTATGATTTGTCAGTATCAAAATGGTAAATAAAATAATATTAATAGACTATCTTGCCTGCAAGAACACAGAGAGAAGAGTAGGTGGCCAAAGATGGAATCTGGAAGGACCCTTTTAACATTTAAGGGACAGAAAGAAGAATAGGAGCCTATGAAGGAGGTTGTGCCAGAGATGTTGTAGTTGTGATATCAGAGGCCAAGAGAAGAGAATTTTTGGAGAAGAGAGTAGTCAACAGTGTCATACTGTAGACAGTAAGACAAGGACTATAAAGTCCACTAAATTTGGCAGTGAAGCCATTGGTCACTTTATCTGTCATATGGGAATAGAAACCAAGTTCTATCCCATGTGTTCCATATCTAAACAGTCACTGAATCCTGTCACGTTTGTTATTGTTTTTCCCTTTCTCAGTAGCACTTCTTTCCATTTTTTTTTAGTACTAGACCGTTTACATAGTCTTCAAATTAATAGCAGTTTGAGCACCTACTCTCTCGTAGACTCTGTTGGAAATACAAAGACATGTAAGATATGATTCCTTTTCCAAGGAGGGGGAAGTAAAGGGGAGAAGGGAAGTAGTTTGAGCACCTACTATGTGCCAGGCACTTTATGTATGATAACCCTTTTAATCCTCACAGTAATCCTGTGAGGTCAATAGTATGCCTCCCAACTTTCTTAATAGAAGAAGAAACTAATGCTTAGAGGTTAAGTGACTTGCCCAAGGTCACACAGAGAAGTAGAACTGGTATTTAAACTAAGAACTGTTTGACTCCAATGCCCATTTAAAAAATAATGCTTTGCTGCTTATGATCTAATGTATGAGAATGTAAAATTGCACAAAAGTTAGGTAGCAGTCATTTTAAGCAACAGCTTTAAAATAGTCATGGAAACACCATTGTGTGATTGTTTGACTATCACATAAATTGTAAAGTTGATAGTTTCGAGACTTAATTTCCAGTACAAAAACTTTTATTATTCCTCCTTGTGACTTTCAGTGCCTGGCAGAGAGTAGATGCTTAATAATTGTTTGAATGAAATCAGAGGGAGTGATAATGGTAAGTGGGGGTGCAGGTAAGGCTTTTAGAGGAGGTGGGATTTTAGTTGAGTATCAAAAGATAACTCTAACTCTGAAAGAAAGGTGGAGAGTACTTTCTAATCTAGGCAGATGGATGGAGTAGGCAAAGTATAGGAGCAGTGGGGTGGGAGGGACGTGAGGCAGAGGTCGCAAACAGGCAGCCTATATGCTGGATAAGGCCTGTAGATGTGTTTTCTTTGGCCTGTACAGTGTTAGGAAAATTGGAATTAGATATTAATATGTAAATGTTCTCATAAAAATCTAGATTTCCCACTACTATTGTAAATTTAACACTCTTGTTAACCCTGAATCCATGTTCCTGCATGGTAAATAAGCTAGAGCTGAGTAACTACCACCCACTCTGTTCTCCCCTTGGGTGAATGTTTACTCTTCATAAATGATCAGCTTTGCTCTTGTACACTTACTGGCCTGGCTCCTATTAGCAAGTTTGCGACCCCTGATGGAAGGATGTTGGGGGTAGGGGAGGCAATGGGGGTTTGGGAGGACTATGAATAAACCAAATTGGACTGGAGCTAAAGACAATATTAATGTGCATCATTGGGGAATATAAAGGTAGATTGGAAGCCAAATTCTGAAGGACCTTGAATGCCCCCGTGTAGACATAGAGGAGCCATTAAAAGTTTTTTGAATGGGGAGTGACATGTTCAAAGTAGTGTTAAGAAGATGAACCTGGCAGTAGCCTATAAGATGAAATAAAGTGGGTATGGTCTTCCTGGTGGAAGGTCATTATGGAGCTATTGTAGTTGTGTGGGCTTGAGAAGAGAAGGGCCTTCCTAATGTTAGTGGCAGGTTGTAAAACAAGGAGTGGAACTGAAAAATATTACACAGGAGTAACAGTGAATTGAATGTGAAATTGGTTGGGTCAGTAACCAAAATAAAGGAAATCAACAGACAGAGTGAATAAGGTTATATGGGGGGTTTTTTTGTATTTTTTTGTTTTTAAATATTTTTTTTTTTGTGTGTGTGTGGAGGGCAGATGGGTCAGGGAAGAACTGTTAAATGTTTCTGTCTTACATGTTGACATTTTAACATTAGTATTATAATTGGAGGTTTTTTCTACGCTAAGCACTAAACTACTAAAAAGTAAAATGACTTACACAAAAGCCAGTTCTATAGCTCAGGGTAGCTTGGGTGCCCATTTTGCCATTAACTGCACTACTAAGCTGAAAATCACCTTCTTGTGGCTTTGAGCATTTCACTCCACTTTGGTCCTTCTAAATTCCGGGGCTTAGTGCTTTGCTTGTTTTGAACTTCACCTCACATGCTACAATTACTAGATTTGTTATATTTATTTTCCAGTTGATGTAGAACATTCCCATGTTCGATTTCTGGGAAACCTGGTATTGAACCTGTGGGACTGTGGTGGGTAAGTACCATCTGATTACCTGTTTAAGAGGACGGTGGCAGTGATTATGGCATCTGGTATACTCAGCATGGAGAATACACTAGAGTAACTATCACTCATATTGGATAAAAATTCCTTTAAAATTTATTTTTATTTAAAATTTATATTTATTATATAAATATCTGGCTTTTATGTATTCATTATCTTCAGGCAGTCTAAGTGCCAAAGATCAGAGCAGAGCACATATTCTTCAACTGGGTTACCTACTGTCAAAGGAGCAGATGGCAGTTGTTCCTCTCATGGCCAAGGCAGTTCTGGGATATCCCATCACAAATGCACATTCACTGTGCTCGTATGTGGGTATTGCTCCCCACTATGGCCATTTGCATCTTTGTGCTGAAGCAGCATCATGCAGAATAGTGGTTAGGAGCCTTGACTGTAGGGTTATGTTGGAGTTTGTGTCTCAGTCGTTAGCTGCATTATATTGGATTGATCATTTAAATTTTCTGAACCACGGTTTCTTCATCTGGTCAATAAGGATAATAATGATTCAACTCATCGGGTTGTTTTGATGATTGAAATAACATATATAATAACACATAGCCAAGTGCTTCATGAAATAGATATTGTTAGCTTAGTGTTTCCTAGCTTGCAGCATAGAACCAGCCATGGAATAGTTGCTCAATGAGTATTTGTGTAAAAAAACAACAAAATAGCCAAATATTCTGTAAGAAAATGACTCCATTATTTCTAGGAGATGCATCATTTAACACCCTAGCAGATTTCTCCATACAAATTCTTCCTCATTATTATTGCTTCCAGTTCTGTGATCTGTGTTAAAATTAGTCCAAGTCCCTTACTATTAGGCAATAAGATGTTAATGTCATTTTTGTACATAAGGCAACTGAGGTCCAGTGAGATTATGTATTTCCTAAGGTCACATAGCTATTTAATAACAGCAAAGTACAGAACTAGAAATTAGGTTTATGATTTTTTCACATAAAAATTTCTGGGATTTCTAGGCATCTGATAATTGAGAACTTCTTGGGAAGTAGCACACAGCCTAAGGAACAAAGGGTCACATTCTACTAAAAAGTTACGTTGGAGTAATTTTCATATAGTTTAGAGTATTTGACTATTTTTTTTTTTGGGTGGTCTAAACAGCCAATGTTTTATTTGTTGATTGATTGTTTTTATTTGTTCGTTGTTTATTTTTTACATCAATGTATGGTTGCCTTTCACCTGCCTCCAGTTGGGGACCTGGCTGGAGACCTGGCTTGCAACCTGAGTATGTGCCCTGACTGGGAATCAAACTAGCAACCCTTGGATTTGCAGGCCAATGCCCAATCCACTGAGCCACACCAGCCAGGGCCCAATGTTTTGAACCTTAATTAAGCACTGTAGCTGAAGCTCCTGTAGAGGTATAACCATAATTTTTATTTTATTTTTTTCGAATTCTTCAGCAATTTTATTGTATTTTTTTCCATTACCATCTATTCCCCTTATACCACCCTCACCCCCTGCAATCACCACACTGTTGTCCATATCCATTAGTCCTTTACTGTTTTTGCTTGATCTCTTGACTCCCTAAATCCCCTCCTAGAGCTGTCTGCTTACTCTCTACAAGTCTTATCTCTGTATTGCTTGTCAGTTCAGATTGTTCGTTAGGTTACACATATGAGTGAAATCATATGGTATTTGTCTTTCTCTGACTGGCTTATTTCACTTAGCATAATGTTCTCCAGGTCTATCCATGCTGTTGCAAAGGGTAAAACTTTCTTTTTTCTTTTTTTTTTTTTTTGTGCCTGAATAGAACTCCAATTGTTTTTATTTTTTCACTTTTTTTTAAAAATTTTATTGTTGTTGTATTACATCCATCCCCTTTTTGCTCCCCTCTTTATGGTTGAGTAGTATTCCATTGTGAAAATGTCCTATAGTCGTTTTATCCATTCATCTTCTGATGGGCTCTTGGGCTGCTTCCATACCTTGGTGATTGTAAACAATGCTGCAATGAATATGCCTAGAGATGCTGGTTAAATACTCATAAAGCATGTTCGTTTCTAAAATGTTTATCCATAAATGGAACTTACACATCTTAGTGAGTTTAAATATTTAGCAAATATGATAATGCTCATACCAGCTTATCAATATATTTGGACATTTTATGTAAAATATTAAACAAGTATAAAAATAATAAGGCTTTGTTTACTTTGAGAGTTTTCCACTAGAAATGTATGCACAATAGTAACATGTAAAAAACGTAATTTATATGAATAAACTGGATTTCTTATCTGACAAAAAAAAAAACAAAAACATAGCGGTGCTTAAGTCTTTTGATTAGTGTTCAGGTTTCCTTGGATAAATTCCCAGAAGTGGGATTACTGAGTCAAAAGGCAGTTCCATTTTTAATTTTTTGAGATATCTCCATACTGCTTTGCACAGTGGCTGCACCAACCTGCATTCCCACCAACAGTGCAGAAGGGTTCCCTTTTATCCACATCCTCGCCAACACGTTTTTTTGTTTTTGTTTTTTAATCTCTTAATGGTAGCTATTTTGGCAGGTGTGAAGTGATATCTCATTGTGGTTTTAATTTGGATCTCTCTGATAATTAGTTACATTGAGCATCTTTTCAGATGTCTATGGCCATCTGTAGGTCCTCTTTGGAGAAGTATCTATTCAAGTTATTTGCCTGTTTTTTAATTGGGTTGGATGTTTTTTTTGGTGTCGAGTTTTATAAGTTTTTTTTGTCAGTTTTGGGTATTAACCACTTATCAGATATATCAGCAAATACATCCCCCCATTCAATGGGTTATCTTTTTTTTTTTTTAGGATTTTATTCATTATTTTTAGGGAGAGGGGAAGGAAGGGAAGGAGGAAGAAAGGGAGAGCAACATTAACGTATAGTTGCTTTTCACCTGCCTCCAACTGGGGACCTGGCTAGAGACCTGGCTTGCAACCTGGGTATGTGCCCTGACTAGGAATCGAACCAGCAACACTGGGGTTCACAACGCTGGTGCTCAATCCACTGAGCCACACTAGCCAGGACTCTATTTATTTATTGTTTGTTTGTTTGTTTTTTTAAGATTTTATTTCATTATTTTTAGAAAGAGGGGAAGAGAGACAGGCAGAGAGGGAGGGAGACATCAATGTATGGTTGCTTTTCACCTGCCTCCAGCCACAGACCTGACTGGAGACCTGGATTGCAACCTTGTTATGTACCCTGGTTTTTATTTTGATGATGATTTCTCTTGCCACACAAAAACTTCTGAATTTGATATTGCCCCATTTGTTTCTTTTTTTTCTTTGCTTAAGGACCTATATCAGAAAAAGATACTGCTATGAGCAATGGCTGAGGTTCTACTACATATGTTTCCTTCTAGGAATTTTACAGTTTCAAGTCCAACCTTTAAGCCTTAAATCCACTTTGAATTTATTGGAGTGTGTGGTGTAAGAAGGTGGTCTTGTTTCACATTTCTGCATGTATCTGTCCAATTTTCCCACCATTTATTGAATAAATAATCTTCAGCTCATTGTATGTACTTGCTTATTCTGTCAAATATTAATTGACTATAAAGGTGTGGGCTTATTTCTGGGCTCCCGATTCTGTTCCATTGACCTATGTGTCTGTTTTTATGCCAGTACCATGCTGCTGTGATTATTATAGCCTTATAGTACTATACAGGGTGCACATGATCAATTTGCAAAATTTTAGTAAAATAACATACCACAAAAGTATTCTGTTTTGAAATAAATTTATTCTTATATGTAAATACATAAACATAGTCATTTTTTAAATTGTCCAAAAAAGTCTCCATTTGCTGCCATAATAGACTTGATTCAACTTCAGTATCTTGAGCACACTTTCATTAACTTTTTTTTAATCCATGGACATCATAATGTTTTCAGTCTTAACTTTAACAGCCTCTCTTTTGGAATGAGGGTGTTTAGTAATTTCTCTCTCACAAATGCTGTATACATAATAGTCTAAAGGATTTGCATCTGGTGAACTAGGGTGCCAGATTCCCTTTGACCAGAATTCAGAAACATTGACGCTAAGACATTCTTGCACCTTTTTGGTGTTATGTGTTGGTGTACCATCTTGTTGGAAGATAAAATGACATCCATTTGTGACTTGCTTTATCCACGGTACAACTATTTCTCTCAAAACGTCCAGATAAATATCCTGGATCTTCATTGATGATCTCCTGGATTCTGTGTACAATATCTGGACTTGTGTAGTCCTTGCGTACCTTATACGTCTTGCTTGTTGGTGTGGCAACATCAGGATCATCATCATACACCTTCACGTTGTAAACTGTACATAAAGTGATGTTATTGAAATCCACAATTTCCTTAGCAGCCTGCATGCAGTCTATAAACTATGGTTGCTCTAACTTGATATTCCTTTGACATGATGGTTGCTCTCAGAATTCAATATTTCATATCTGAAACAATGATGTTAATCATAACCTTAGAAACTTGCCAGTTGATCGTGTGCACCCTATATAGTTTGATATTAGGTAACATGATTCTTCCAATTTTGGTCTTCTTTCTCAGAATCACTATTGCTTCAGGGTCTCTTGTGGTTACATAGACTTTTTTTTAACTATTTGGTCTAGTTCTGTAAAAATATGTCATTAGTATCTTGGTAGGAATTGCATTGAATCTATAGATTGCTTTGGGTACTATGGACATTTTAATGATGTTAATTCTTCCTGCCCATGAACATGGTATGTGCTTCCACTTATTTAGGCCTTCTTCAGTTTCTTTTTTCAGTGTGTTATCATTTTCCAAGTACAGGTCTTTTACATCCTTGGTTAGATTTATTCCTAGGTATATTATTCTTTTTGAAGCAATTGTGGATGGGATTATATTCTTAGTTTCACTTTCTGTTAGTTCATTGCTGACATATAAAATTGCAACTGATTTCTGAATGTTGATTTTGTATCCAGCTAATTTTCTGAATTCATTTATCAGTTCTGGTAGTTTCTTGGTGGAATCTTTGGGATTCTCTATGTACCGTATCATGTCATCTGCAAGTAATGATAGTTTTACTTCTTTCTTTCCAATTCAGATGCCTTTTATTTCATCTTGTTTGGTTACTATGGCCAGGACTGTTGAATAAGAGAAGTGAAAGTGGACACCCTTGCCCTTGTTCCTGATCTTAAGGGGAACATTTGTTTTTGCCCATTGTGTATGAAGTTGGCAGTGGGTTTCTCTTATATGGCCTTTATTATGTTTAGGTATGTTCCCTCTACTCCCTCTTTGCTCAGAAATTTTATTATAAATGGGTGCTGAATCTTATTAAATGCTTTTTCTGCATCTGTTGCTATGATCATGTGGGTTTTTTAAAATATTTTATTTATTTTTAGAGAGAGGGGAAGTGAGAGAAGCAGAGAGGGAGAGAGACATCAATATATGGTTGCCTTTCACCTGCCTCCAGCTACAGACCTGGCTGGAGACCTGGCTGGAGATCTGGTTATATGCCTTGGCTGGGAATCAAACCAGCGACCTTTGGGTTTGTGTGCTGGCGCCTTATCCACTGTGCCATCAGACAGGGCCTTCATGTGGGTTTTTATCCTTCATTTTGATTATATGGTGGGTCACATTTACTGATTTGCAAATGTTGTGCCAACCCTGCATTCCCAGAATAAATCCCACATGATCATGGTACATGATATTTTTGATGTATTGCTGTATTTGAGCATCTATGTTTATCAGGGATATTGGCCTTTAACTATCTTTTTTTTCTTAGTCTTTATCTGGTTTTGGAATTAAGATAATGTTGGTCTCAAAAAATGAGGTTTGTCCCTGGCTGGTGTGGCTCAGTGGATTGAGCACCAGCTTGCAAACCAAAGGGTCGCAGGTTTGAGTCCTAGTCAGGGCACATGCCTGGGTTGCAAGCCAGGTCCCCAGTTCAGGGGTATGCGAGAGGCAACCACGTATTGATGTTTCTCTTCCTCTTGTTCTCCCTTCCTTCCTTTCTCTCTAAAAAATAAATGAATAAAAAATTTTAAAAACAATGAGCTTTGGAGACTTGCTTCCTCTTGAATATTTTGAAATAGTTTGAGAAGGATAGGTGTTAGTTCTTTTTGGAATATTTGATAAAATTCGCATGAAGCTATCTGACCCAGGGCTTTTATTAGTTGGGAGTTTTTTGATTACTGCTTCAATTTCACTGTCTATTCAGATTCTTTGATTCTTCCTGATTTTAGTTTTTGGAAAATTGTATGTTTTTGGGGATTTATCCATTTTTTCTAGGTTGTCTAATTTGTTGGCATATTGTTGCTCATATTTTCCTACAGTCCTTTGCATTTCTTTGGTATCAGTTGCTATTTTCCTGTTTCATTTGTGATTTTATGTGGGGCTTCTGTCTCTCTTTTTTGATGAGTCTGGTTAAGGGTTTGTCAATCTTGGTTTTCTTTTCAAAGAACCAACTCTTGGATTCACTGATCTTTTGTATCATTTTTTTAAAGATTCAACTTCATTTATTTCTGCTCTGATCTTTATTATTCCCTTCCTTCTACTTACTTCAGGCTTTGTTTATTATTCTTGTGCAAGTTCCTTTAAATATGAAGTTAAATTGTTTATATGAGCTTTCTCTTCTTTAGATGGACTTGTAATGCAATGAATTTTCCTCATAGGGTTGCTTTTCCTGAAACACAACAGCCACAGATTTTAGGCTGTTGTGTTATTTTCATTTGTTTCAAACTATCCTTTGATTTCTTTCTTGATCTCATTTTTGATCTATTCATTGTTTAATAACATTTAGCTTTCATGTCTTTATTTTTGAGTTGTCTTTTTTATTGATTTCTAGTTTCATAGCATTTTTTGAAGAAGATGCTTGATATAATTTCAGTCCTCTTAAATATATCAAGACTTGTTTTGTGTCCTAACATGTGGTCTGTCTTAGAAAACATCTATGAGCACTTAAAAAGAATGTATATTCTATTGCTTTGGATTGAAATGTTCTGTAGATATCAATTAAATCCATTTGATCTAGTGTATCACATAAAGCCTCTGTCTCCTTGTTGATTTTCTGTCTGGAAGATCTATCCATTGAAGTTAATGGAGTGTTAAAATCTCCTACTATGACTGCATTTCTGTGGATCTCTCTTTTTATGTCCATCAAAATTTGCTTTATATATATAGGTGTCCCTGTGTTGGGTACATAAATGTTTACAAGGGTTGTATCCTCTGTTGGATTGTTCCCTTTATCATCATGTAGTGTCATTTGTCTCTTACTATAGCCTTGATTTTAAAGTCTTTTTTTGTGATATAAGTATTAATTTACCAATGTTTTTTTCTTTTCCAGTTGCATGAGATACCATTTTCCATCCCTTTGCTTTTAGCCTGTATGTATATTTCATTCTGAGGTGGGTCTTTTGGAGACAGCATATACATATGTAAGTCTTGTTTTCATACCCATTCAGCTACCCTATGTCTTTTTATTATTCCAAGCAGCATCAGCCTTCTTCTACTTCTTTTTTTTTATGGTGCCAGTTTAAAATATTTTTATTTAAGACATTGCATTTTCCACTTTAAAATATAGTACTTATAAAGTGCATTGTTTCCTACTTTAAAATATAGTACTTATAAAGTGCATTGTTTCCTTTCCCTGTGTACATAGTCCATATTCAAGCATAAAGAATGGGGTACTGGGTGGAGGGAGGCAAAGGGGGGGGGGAAAGTGGGACAACTGTAATAGCAAAATAAATAAAATATATTAAAATAAATAAATTAAGTGGTAAAGACACTGGAAAAAAAAAAGAATACTCAGTTTTATTATACAGCAGCTCAACTTTTAAAACTGCCATGGGTTTTGCTACATATTTGGGTCCTTCGATATTTTGAGTGGAACAATGCTAAATCTATGCAAGAGGTTGGCTTAATCAACCTCTTCAATGGTGGGCCCAGAGGAGGCACCCCCGGATGGAGGGGATCCACCCCCAGGGAAACCCCTAGGCATTCCTCCTGGTATGCCTCCTGCACTCCGGTACAGCTTAGTGATGATTGGATTGCAGACTTTTTCAAGCTCTTTCTGCCAATGTTCAGATTCTTCCTTTTCTGTGTCTGGTTCTCATCAAGCCAGTTGATAATTTCGTTGTACTTGTCAATAATCTTATGTTTGTTCTCATCATTGATCTTGCCCTGAAGTTTTTCATCTTCAACAGTTGCTTTCATGTTGAATGCATAAGACTCCAGGGAGTTCTTAGAAGACACCTTGTCCCACTGCTTCTCATCCTCAGCTTTGTACTTCTTAGCTTCCTGGACCATGCACTCAATGTCTTCCTTGCTCAGGCGACCCTTGTCATTAGTGATGGTAATCTTGTTATCTTTTCCTGTACTTTTATGCACAGCAGAGATGTTAAGGATGCCATTGGCATCAATATCAAAAGTGACTTCAATCTGAGGAACATCACAAGGTGCAGAAGGTATACCTGTGAGTTCAAACTGCCAAGCAGGTTGTTATCCTTGGTCATGGCACACCCACCTTCATAAACCTGAATGAGCACCCCAGGCTGGAAGCACCCCAGAGTAGGTGGTGAAGGTCTGTCTGCTTGGTAAGAATGGTAGTATTGTGCTTGATGAGGACAGTCATGACTCCACCAGCAGTCTCAATGCCAAGGGAGAAAAGAGTAACATCCAGCAGCAGTAAGTCTTGGACATTTTCAGATTTGTCCCCAGAGAGGATGGCTACCTGGACAGCTGCACCATAAGCAACAGCCTCATCAGGGTTGATGCTCTTATTCAGCTCTTTTCCATTGAAGAAGTCCTGCAGGAGTTTCTGAATCTTGGGGATACAGGTAGAACTCCCCACCAGGACAATATCACAAATCTGGGACTTGTCAAGCTTGGCATCCCAAAGGGCTTTCTCCCTGGGGTCCAGGGTGCCATGGAAGAGGTCAGGTTTCAATTCTTCAAATCGAGCCCCAGTGATAGAGGTATAGAAGTCAATTCCCTTGTAGAGGGAATCATTCTCAATCCTGGCCTGGGTACTGAAAGAGAGAGTATGCTTAGCACGTTTGCAAACAGTGTGAAGGTGGCAAACAGCCCTCTTGTTCTCACTGATATCCTTCTTGTTCTTGTGCTTGAACTCTGCAATGAAGTGGTTGACCATTCGGTTATCAAAGTCTTCTCCACCCAAGTGGGTGTCACCAGCTGTAGATCTGACCTCAAAGATTCCATCTTCAATGGTGAGAATTGACACATTGAAAGTGCCACCTCCCAAGTCAAAGATCATCACGTTTCTTTCAGCTCCAACCTTTTTGTCCAAGCCATAAGCAATGGCAGCAGCAATTGGCTCATTGATGATTCTCAGCACATTGAGACCAGCAATAGTTCCAGCATCTTTGGTAGCCTGACACTGAGAATTGTTGAAGTAAGCAAGTACTGTGACCACTGCATTGTAACAGTCTTTCCAAGATAGGCTTCTGCAATTTCCTTCATCTTTGTCAAAACCATAGATGACGCCTCCTCTGAATAAAAACTTTTTGTCTCTCCCATGTATTCTACTTGAACCTTGGGCCTGCCAGCATCATTCACCACCAAGAAAGGCCAATGCTTCATGTCAGACTGGACAATGGCATCATCAAATCTGTGTCTAGTTAAACATTTGGCATCAAAAATTGTGTTGGACAGAACCAAATAGATTAATACAATGAGTAGGCCTTAGTGGTCAGGGGAAAAGGGGTTGGGGGGAGGGGGGAGGCAGAGGCAAGAAAGGGGAGCAGCTTAGACAAGAACCTGGTATAAAGGAACCATGGACATGGACAACAGGTGGGATTGACTTTGGGGGGAATGGGTGGGTGGTTGGGGCAGAGGGGAGCAAAAAGGGGATGGATGTAATACAACAACAATAAAATAAAATAAACGGAAAAAAAAAAAAACTGTGTTGGTAGGATTCATTGCAGCCTGATTCTTTGCAGCATCACCAATCAATCGTTTGCTATCAATGAAAGCACCATAACTTGGGATGGTTCAGTTTCCCTGATCATTGGCAATTATTTCTACTTTTCCATGCTGGAAGACACCCACACACAAGTAGGTGGTGCCAAGATCGGTGCCAACTGCAGGTCCCTTAGACATGGTTGCTCGAGCACGCGTGCAGTTGACAAAGTCGCAGAACAGAATGGCTCCCCCCATGTTCAATTAGCTTCTTCTACTTCTTAAGCAAGCCCTTTAATATTTGTTGTATTACTGGTTTGGTGTTCCTTTAGTTTTTTCTTGTCTGGGAAGCTCTTTTGTTTCTCCTTGAATTTCAAATGATAGCTTTGCTTGGTAAAGTAGCCTTGGTTATAGTTTCTTGGTTTTCATCACCTTGAATATTTCATACCGGTGCCTTCTGGCCTGAAATGTTTCTGTTGAGAAATCAGGTAATAGCCTAATGAGAGCTTTCTTACAGGTAACTAACCAGCTTTTAAAGTTCTCTCCTTGTCTTTAAGCTTTGTCTTTTTAATTATGAAGTTTCTTGGTATGGGCCTCTTTGGGTCCATCAGTTTTGGGATTCTCTAAGCTTCCTGGACTTTTGTGTCTTTTTCCTTCACCAGATTAGGGAAGTTTTCTGTCATTATTTCTTCAAATAGGGCTCACTCCCTTGTTTATTCTCTTCTCCTTCTGGTGTTCTCATGATGTAGATGTTTTTATGCTTCATGTTGTACTAAAGGTTTCTTAAACTGTCCTTTTGCTTCATCTAATGTACTGTTTATTCCTTCCAGCATACTGTTTATTTCAGACGTTGCATTCATTTTTGACTGGTCATCTGTTTTTGATTTCTAAGTTGTTTTCCATGCTTTTGAACATTCTTATAATCATTACTCTAAACTCTCTATCTGATAAATTTCTTGGTCTCCATTTCATTTAGTTCTGGAGAGTTCTCTTGTTCTTTCATTTGGGGCCTGTTTATTTGTCTTACCATTATGGCTGCCTGTGACTGGCCCTGGTTAACCTGTTTGGAATTCTCAGTGATTCACAACTTGTGGCTCCCATTGATGATGGGCCTGGATGTCTGCAGAAAGAACCAAGCTGCACACTAACATTGGCTTTTACTGGCACTGGGCCTGGGGAAGGGTCAGCTTAAGTTTTAGCTCTTAAGAGATCTGCCTCTACCTACAGGCTTTCGATCCACAGGGTGGTGTGAGAGGGATTCCTGTGGGTAGGGCTGTTTGCTTCCCCTTAGGCTGATGCCACTTGGAATGGAGTGCCCTTGCTTGAGAAAGATGGCTCTTCAGTATGGGGAATGACTCAGCTCAGGGCTGTTCCTTCGCTCTCTGACCAGACCCACCAACCCCATAATCTCACATGTCTCAAGTCTATTCTGCCCTCTCTCTGATAGCACCCAGGGTAATTGGCTGCAAAAAAAATTTTTGTATGTTGGCCTTTTTTTTTTTTTTTTAAATTTTTTTTAAAGATTTTATTTCATTATTTTAGAAATAGGGGAAGGGAGAGAGGCAGAGAGGGAGAGAGACATCCATGTATGGTTGCGTTTCACCTTCCTCCAGACACAGACCTGGCGGGAGACCTGGCTTGCAACCTGGTTATGTGCCCTGGCTGGGAATCGAACCTGCGACCTTTGGGTTCGCAAGCCGGCGCCTTATCCACTGTGCTACCAGCCAGGGCCTGTATGTTGGCCTTTTAAGGGGCTGAGTTCCAGCCATCTCTCCCTGGTGACAGAAGCCCTGCTGTTTTTCACAGCTGAATGTGATGGGGATTCCTTACCAGCTCTGGTGCTTTAGCCTGAGGAGCTCAGCTTGGAGTTTAGACCCCACACTTATTAGGGGGATCCCCTTGGTTGGTCCCTCTGGAACTTGTGCTGCCACCCATGGAAGCCCAGCCAACTCTAGTGCCTCTTTACTTCCTACCAGTATTGTGGTGGTGGTGTTTCTTTGTAAGTCCTTGATTATCAGGC
This sequence comes from Noctilio leporinus, assembly GCA_004026585.1. Lineage (NCBI taxonomy): Eukaryota > Metazoa > Chordata > Mammalia > Chiroptera > Noctilionidae > Noctilio > Noctilio leporinus. The sequence continues at coordinate 30,660 of PVIW01009374.1, forward strand.
TTCTCTCCAGCTAGTGTACAGTTGGTTATTCAGGATGATTTTTCTATAATTTAGTTGTAATTCCAGTTTAGTCCTGAGAGGAGGTTAGTGTAACCTCCACCCACTCTTCTGACATCTTGGATCTCTTGACTAGTTATCCATCAGTAAATATTCACTGCACACCTCTTCTATGGCAAAATCTATGCTAAAAGCTAGGAAACAATGGCAAACAGTAACAGACAAGTTCCTTGCTTTCATGGGATTCTCTGTTTAGGGAAGCAAATGCCATTAATTAAAAAACTCATGCAAACGTGTGATGTTACACTTGTAAATGTTAAAAAGAACAGGCCTTTGGTACAAAGGCCTATGATGACTGGGTTTGTTTGTATGGGAGATCAGGAATGGTTTCTGTGAGAAAGTGTGGATTGAACTGAAATCTAAAAGGATGAGTAGGATTTAATGAGATGTAGAAGTAATGGCATGTGAGACAAGGTGAATAGCATGTGTAAAGACCCCTTGGTGGATAGACATGGGCTGTGAGAACCAAGAGCAGGTCAAAGTATATTAGGAACACGAAGGACAGAGAGGGGCAAAGTGAGGCCAAACCAACTTGCTATTATTTGCCCTTTAATTTAAAGTCTTGAGATTATCTTCCACATAGGGTAGATCATAAATGGAAGTGACTAAACTGAGGATGTGATTACTAGATTTTTGTTCCCTACTAGACAGGACAACTTCATGGAAAATTATTTCACCAGCCAGCGAGACAACATCTTCCGAAATGTGGAGGTTCTGATTTATGTCTTTGATGTGGAGAGTCGCGAACTGGAAAAGGACATGCACTATTATCAATCATGCCTGGAGGCCATTCTGCAGAATTCTCCAGATGCCAAAATCTTTTGCTTGGTGCACAAAATGGATCTGGTACAGGAGGATCAACGGGACCTGGTAAGAAACAGAAAGGATGCTGCAGCAAATGGTGCACATACTTGGTAAACATCTTTTGTAGAGTTGTAGGTAATTTGGGTCATTCGTTTTTCAGAGAAAAACTCCACATAAGCTTTCAAAATAAAGTTGTGTAATTTGTTTTTTAAAAAACACTCATAAACAAACTTTCCATGATAAGTAAAAGATAGTATTCATTTTAAAAAGAAATACAAGATTTAGGTAAGGAACCTGACTGTGTAATATCATTAAATATGTTGACTGCCCCAGTTTTACTGTCCTTCAGCGCAGGCAGTTACTGTCAAGGCTAAATGAAAAAAGACCACAGCTTCATTAGATTGACTTAGGAAACTGTATGCATCAGTTCAAGTGCTAGTTAAACTAAGTTAGGCACAATGCCAAGTCCCTTATCATTGCACTGGTATGGCGTACTTATTTTCTTTTCTAGTATGGGAGTTAGTACAGGTAAACTTAATCTGGAAGCTGAAGAGACACAGTAGAAAAGGCAGACTTCCAGCTAGCTATGAGACCTCCAAGATTGGCAAGTTGCAAATATACCCTAGCTTTAGTTTGCCCAATATAAAATAAGAGGATTGAATTTTACAGTCTAAGCTGAAAGAGAAGGTCCTCTATTTTCAAGGATAAACATGAGGAAAGCAGTTTTAGAATATGCTGTTGATGTAGAAAAATACAATTTCCTCTTTGGGTTAGAGCCTAGGAGTCTAAGGATACCCTTTATTTAACTAAAGAATTTTTTGTTAATAGTTTGGTCAGGAATACTTTTTTCCATAACTAGTTATAGTATTGCCTTCAATGTTCCAGTGTTTGGGTATGTTTCTAAGTAAGTTTATAGGCTTTCAAAAGTTATTGGTTAGAGTTATGTATTTGACTCTGAAAACTACATTGAGTATCTAATCTTTTTATTCCTTTCGTCCTCTCCCTCTCTGTTTTAATTCTATTTTAGTTCAGCAAAAAATCCTGTATGTAGTTTGGGACTTAACATTGTGAGGGCTTTGATATTGTTGTTTTTGCTGTTGTTTACCTTCTGTTTTGTTTCTTTCAAAAATATTACTTCATTTCCTGGCCTTGTTTGTAATAGAAAAACCTAGAACATCCAACAAATTATCTTGTTATGGATTTTTTAATTCTAATTTTAGTGATCAACTTACTGTTTTCTAAATGCTTAAACAACTATCTCCAAAGATACATTAATTTTCTTTGTGGGATTTCAAACATAATTAAGAAAAGTATATTCTGTTTCAAAGATTCAGACTTGGAAGTTTTGAAGTAAAAATGGTGAGGGTGGTTCCCTAAATATCAATTTCAAGTAAGATAGAGCTTCCTCTGTATAAGTCAGGCTTCCTTAAAGAAACAGAACCATTAAGTAAGTGTGTGTATGTGTGTGGATAGATAGACAGATAGATGGAAGGAGCAAGGAAAAAGATTGATTGATGGATTTTAAGGAATTGACTCATGCAGTTGTGGGACTGGCAAGTCTGCAATCTTCAGGGCAGGCCTATAGGCTAAAGAGGCAGGGAAAAGAGATGTTGCAGCTGGAGGCAGAATTCCTTCTTCCTGAGAATGGCAGTTTTTCCCTTTTAAGGCCTTCAACTGATTGTGTAAGTTGCACCCACATCAAGAGGGGGATCTGCTTTAAATCTACTGATTTAGATATTAGTCTCTTCTAAAGAGTAACTTAACAGCAACACCTAAACTGGTGTTTATCAAATGCCTGGGTACCATGACCCAGCCAAGTTGATGCATAAAATTAACCATCACAGTGTGTATGTACATGCACTCACTACATGCTCACCCATTCATGGATAATGTGTGTGTGTTTGCATAAGTAGATATTTTCCATATGTTGGTGGGTGCATTCATAGATACGATGAATTGATATTTGGATGTTTGGGGAATGTTATATCTATATAGCTAAACATAGTCCATATAGAAATAATGTATATGAGTGTATGTATATACATGTATGTATGTGTGAGAGAAAGATATCTACAACAGTTAAAGTATTTTGATTTACAAAGTTTGATATGGGATAGCAATCTTAAAATGACCCAGATTGGGTGATTTAGAATGTTAGATTTTTTTTTTCTTTAAGACTACTCTGTTTGGTAAATTTTATTTTTTTAACATAGTGCTCTCAGTGATTACTCAGCACAACCAGCATGGGCCTGAAGAATTTTAGTAGCTGTTGCACTTTCAGACCTGACCTGAAAACATTTCTCCCATCCCAGTTTCAGAAGTAATGTACATTGAAAAATTCTTTTGAAGAAAGAGGAAATGCTTTCCATTTAAAATATGCTGAATAATTATATCTCAGATTTTGCAAAGAAACCAGAGACTCATATATTCTGATCAGTATGTTGGACTTTTAAATTCAGATATTTAAAGAGCGAGAAGAAGATCTGAGGCGCTTATCTCGCCCATTGGAATGTTCATGTTTTCGAACATCGATCTGGGATGAAACACTCTATAAGGTGTGTATGTTTCTCTGAGTTCCCTCATTTTAGAGCATGAGAAAAAGATTTAAAACTTCCATAGCTATCTAAATATGTTGAATTTTTAAAATGTCTATAATAAATTATTTGAAAAGATAAAAATTAACCTTAAGAGATTTTGGTTTTTGTCTTAGATTGGGTTGACATACCTATGAACCACACTGAATTAGCCACTTTGGTCATGATTAATTTGATCCTGCTCTTCATGACAGCTGAGGTTTCACTGGCTGTCATTCGTTTTTACCTCAATGCTGGTCTCAATACTGATTGGAGCTGTCTCTAATATTCAGGTACTTTCACAGGTTATATCCTAGTCTGCCTAAGTTTGGATGGTATTAGAAGAACAATATTTAAGGGAGAGATTGGAGAAGGGAATCTTAGAATGAGACATATTATGCCTAGAATTTTGTAGTTTCCAACTTACATGCCAAACGGAGACTAGCATTCTTTTAAACACAAATATTGTTCCCATTGCTGTAATGGATACCACACTGCTTGTAGCAGTTGTACTGGTTACAACAATAGCTGTGTTATAGATGAAGCTGAAATTACCTTATTGGCACTTAAGTTCCTTATCCTGTTTCCTCCCTTTCTCCTACTGATATGGTGATTTGAAACACTGGTTCCTTTAGGTCCTCCTGAGGTCAGACTTTTTCTTCAGAGTGCTTTTGGTGTTTATTAACAAGTCTGACTCTAGATGGGAAAATATCCTTCTGTGTCACTGGTAGCTACAGCCTCAGTATCAGCTGTATCTGACAGGTGTCTACAACCAGAAGGACAGAAACCTGATTTACCAAGGAAAGGGGGGCGGGGGGAACACTGGACTTTAAAAATAGCCATTATTTTATTTTTGGGACTAACTCATTTTTTCCCAATATTATGTTGACCCAGGAAATACTGTTCTAGATTACTTTGGGCTGAATTTCTCTCAAAGCCTTATCCCCAAAGAACAGGTAACCATGAATAAGGACGGACATGAAGCACTGATAAGAACCAACTGCGGTGTGAAGGATGGCAATACATAACACGACCAAAGACATTTGGCTAATCACAACACTGCCGTGAGTGACAATGTCTCTGCTGTTGTTAGCTTTGGTGTCTTCTCCAAGGTAAATTCAGCAGTGACATTAACACCAACCTGGGAACTTGGAACCTGAAACCTCATGCCTAAATAATAACACTAATTGGAACAGAGACATGGCATTGCTATTGCTTACATAAATTTATGCTTACATAAATTTGAAGTAAGAGCTAACTTAAATTTTTATATTAAGTTTTATTTTGCAAGCACTCATCACATATCTGCTTGATGCTGTAGGACACACAAATGACTAAGACCAGGTTCCTGTCCTCAAGTAGGGGAGAGAAGAACATACATCTTGCCAAACAAATTAGAGTGAGATTGAAGGAAGTATTAAACTGGAAATTCAAATAAAAGAGCCTTAAGAGAATAGAGAGAAGGCATGGTTAATTTTAAATCTTTTTATTACCCATACTCCTTTAGGTGAAATCAGTTTTAGGCAAATACACAGTGTACCATTTTAAATTCAGTTAATTCGTACAGCTGAAAGTAAGCCTTTTGGAATGACTGTCACTAATTTCTCTTGTATGTTATCCCATTGAGTGGAGGGGCCATTTGTGTAACTGGTATTTTAACAAAACTGATTCTTAGATGTATGTTAAATATAGCATTATTAGATTCTGATTTTAGTGCATTCTGCATTGTTGGATTTAAATATCTGTTGAATGAATGGATTAGAAACTGGTTTAGCCCACTAGATCAGAGTTTTCAACTTTTCCTAAAATAACATGGTGGAATTGTTATTTTTTATTTTTAATTGTTAATAGGTAAAAGATTCACCAGCATTTAACAAAAGTGTTTGAAATTAAAAAAAGAAACTAACTAAAGGAAAAATATCAAATATCAGTTTCACTTTCTCATTTTATATCATGTTTATTATCAGTGTGTGGGACTCAGTTCTCACCATATTTTTCTGTCATATATTGTAGTGTACTTGTTTGCAAAGGTCTTGGACTGGCTACCTGTGAGTAATATTACATTGTGCTTCTGTTCTGTTAGGCTTGGTCCAGTATTGTTTATCAGCTGATTCCCAATGTTCAGCAGCTGGAAATGAACCTAAGGAATTTTGCTGAGATTATTGAGGCTGATGAAGTGCTTCTATTTGAGAGAGCTACATTTCTGGTGAGAACTTTCTGCTCTGCGGACATACTTCACACTTACCTTTTGCTCAGCAGCAGAGAACAACACATTGCTGCTTTCAGGAATAATCTTCTTCCCTTTTGCCATTACCTTAGCCTGAAAAGCCTTATTTATAAAGTGCTATCAGCAGTAAGTTACCTGACAGAAATCCTTTGGCTTGTAGTTCTTTAGTAGTTAGTGAAACTTTGTTGGTATGCCTTACTACAGAATTTAGATTATTTCTGCAAATAGTTCTCCACTTTTGTTGAAGTATCCCTATTTCCTATTGAATTTTACTATGAAATGAGCATGATTTCCCTTTTGAGGAAACTCATATATAGGGTGTGCATGATAAAGTGGCAAAATTTTAGTAAAATAAACAGCATACCACAAAAGTGTTATATTTTGAAATAACTTTATTCTTATATGTAAATACATTAAAATAGTCATTACTTTTTAAATTGTTCCAAAAAGTCTCCATTTGATGCAATAATAGACTTGATTTGACTTCGGAATCTTGAGCACACTTTCATTAACTTTTATCCATGGACATCATAATGTTTTTTATCTTAGCTTCAACAGCCTCTTTATTGGAATGAGGTTGTTTATTAAGTTGTGTCTCACAAATGTTGCATACATAATAGTCTAAAGGATTTGCATCTGGTGAACTAGGCATCCAGATTTCCTTTGACCAGAATTCAGGAACATTGACACTGAGACATTCTTGCACCTTTTTGGCATGATGTGCTGGTGCACCATCTTGTTGGAAGATAAAATGACATCTATTTGCAACTTGCTTCATCCATGGTACAACTACTCTCAAAACGTCAAGGTAAATATCAGGAGTCACCCTCAAGCCTTATGGAAAAAATGTGGGGTCATGATACCTCCTTCATTGCCAACAACACCTAACACCATCACTGTAGCAGGAAATTTCATTTTCATGACAATTGGGACTTCATTAAGATTCTCACAGAGCCACCTGTTGTTTCTTCTGTTGACTATTTGGCCCTGCTAAAAATTCTTTGCTTCAGAGAAAAAAATCAGAGGGCTTTTTCCTTTGGGATTTTTCAATTTTGTTAGCAGTTTCCTTGCTTTTTCAGGCACCTTTCCTTTGTCTCCTGTGTCCTAAACTGGTCTCTTCTAAGAACACACAATCTGTATCTGACATCTTCAGCAATAATCTTGCGACCCATTGCATCCAACATCTGCAGTTCTCTTGCAGTGAAGCTCATTGACTTTCCTGGCTCTTCATTGATGATCTCCTGGGCCCTGTGTACAATATCTGGACTTAAGCAATCTTTGCGTACCTTATGTGTTTTCCTTGTTGGTGTGGTGACATCAGGATCAGCATCATATACCTTTGTCAACTGTGTATAAAGGGATGTTATTGAAGTCCACAGTTTCCTTAGCAGTTCACCCTGCACGCAGTCCAGAAATTATGGTTGCTCTAATATCGTATTCCTTCGACGTGGTTGCTCTCAGAATTTAATACTTTCTCTCTGAAATAATGATGTTGAATCATAACCTTAGAAACAGTTTTTCAAAATTAATAAGAAGCGTTACACCTTTCTCCAAAAGACTCAGTTGAAAATTTTTAACATGGAAGAAATGTAATAGTCAACTCAGTGGCATAGCTAAGAGTTTAGATAAAGAGGTGGAAGGGAAAAGACTCATGTTGGTATTTTAATTATTGTTATAAATCCAACTTAACCGTATTAGAGTCTGCTGTATGTATAGCCATGAAAGGGAATACAAAAACCAATATTATAAGTACATTAAAACAATTTTTAACTTATTTTTAGAGAGAGGGGATGGGAGAAAGAAAAAGAGGGAGAGAAACATTGATGTGGGAGAGAGACATCAACAAGTTGACTCTATAAAACCCCCAACTGGGGACCTGGCCCACAATCCAGACATGTGCCTTGACCAGAAATCGAACCAGTGACCTTTCAGTTAATAGACCAGTACTTAATCCACTGAGCCACTCCAGCCAGAAAATTTTTAAATAGCAATAATAGAAACTGATTTGAGATGTCATAAAGCTCTGTGTAAGTACTTGCTGGTCAGCTTAGTAAATGTAACCCTTAAGAGTAGCTTACAGTAAATAATTTGTTTCTGAGCTCTTCCAATGCTTGGTGATTTTAAGACACATTTCTTAATCTCTGAGCTGGTTCCCCTTCTATAAACCCAAGATAATAATATCTATATCATAGGTTCTGGCAAGTGACTCAGTTTTGTTTCCTATTAGAAAATTTTATATAGGTATATTCAGCCTGTAGGACATGATTCTCCAGTTTGATTAAAATCTGAGAATGTGAGGCAAGATATTTTCAGTGGGCATGGGTGTCCATTCTGAGTAGGTTCATTTATAAATAGTAGATTCTCAGAAGTTAGAATCTTTTAGTTAAGATTTTAAATATAATATCAAAAGTCACATGGTTACAGGCTTCGTTAAAATTAAATACATTACGTACACCTGAAGAAGAGCTAAGAATTTTTATTTACTTTTCCTTTTTAAAATTTAATTTTAGCCCTGGCTGGTAGCACAGTGGGTAAGGCGCCGGCCTGCGAACCCAAAGGTCGCAGGTTCGATTCCCCAGCCAGGGCACATAACAAGGTTGCAAACCAGGTCTCCAGCCAGATCTGTGGCTGGAGTCAAGTGAAAGGCAACCATACATTGATGTCTTTCTTCCTCTCTGCCTCTCTCCCTTCCCCTCTTTCTAAAAATAATTAAATAAAATCTTTAAAAAAAAAATTTAATTTTATTGTTGTATTACATTCATCCTATTTTCTCGCTCTGTTCCCTGCCTCCTCACCATCTGCAATCCCCCCCAAGTCAGTCTCACATGTTGTGCATGTCCAAGGGTCATTCATGCTAGTTCCTTGACTAAACTGTTCCACTTCTTTGCCACCTTCTCCCCACTCCCCTCTCCCCCAGCCCTCTGCACACCGAAGGTCTGTTCCTTGTATTCATGTCTCTGGTTCTGTTTTGCTTGTTTGTTTATTTTGTTCATTAGTCTCCTGTATTGGGTGAGATCATATGGTATTTGTCTTTCACTGAATGGCTGATCTCACTAAGCATAATACTGTCCAGTTCCATCCATGTTGTTAGAAAAGGTAGGAGTTTTTTCTTTCTTTCTACTATATAGTATTCCATATATACCAAAGTTTTTTGACCCATTCATCCACTAATGGGCACTTAGGCTTCTTCCAACATTGGCTGTTGTAAATAGTGCTTCTATGAATATAAGGGTGCATAGGTTCTTCTGAATTGTTGTTTCAGGGTTCTTTGGGCATAATCCTAGCAATGGAATCACTGGGTCAAAAAGCAGTTCCAATTTTAGTTTTTTGAGGAAATTCCATACTGTCTTCCATAGTGGCTGCACCAGTCTGCATTCCCACCAAGAGTGCTCCAGGGTTCCCTTTTCCCCACATCCTTGCCAACACTTGTTGTTTATTGATTTGTTAATGATTGCCATTCTGACAGGTGTGAGATGTTATTCTCATTGTGGCTTTAATTTGCATCTCTAGTGGCTAGTGATGTTGACCATTCTTTCATATGCCTTTGAGACCTTTGCATGTCCTCCTCAGAGAGTTATGTTTTCAGATCCTTTGCCCACTTTTTAATTGGCCTTCTGTCTCCCCTGTGTTGAGTTACATAAGTTCTGTATAGTATACATAATTCGGATATCAAACCCTTGTCTCAGGTTTCATTGGCAAATGTTTTCTCATACAATTGGTTCCCATTTAGTTTTGCTGTTGTTTACTTTAGCTGAACAGAAATATTTCAGTTTGATATAGTCCCATTTGTTTATTTGTTCCTTTATTTCCTTTGCCCTTGGAGAAGTATCAATGAAAATATTTCTGCATAGGATATCTGAAATTTTACTTCCTATGTTTTCCACTAGGACTTTCATGGTAGCACAGTTTACGTTTAAGTCCTTTATCCATCTTGAGTTTATTCTGGTGTATAGTGTAAGTTGGTGGTCTAGTTTTATTTTTTGCAGGTCCCTGTCCAGTTCTCTCAACACCACTTATTGAAGGAAATATTTTTACTTAATTTTATGTTCCTTCCCCCTTGGTCAAATATTAATTGACCGTAGAGACCTGGGTTTATTTTGGGGCTTTCTATTCTGTTCCATTGACCCATATGTCTATTCTAATGCCAGTACCAGGACATTTTGATGACAGTAGCCTTGTAGTCCAGTTTGATATCCAGTATTGTGATTCCTCCTACATTGTTCTTTCTCAAGATTGCTGTGGCTATTTGTGGTCATTTTTGGCTCCATATAAATTTTTCAAGTACTTTTTCTGTATCTGTGAAGTTTGTCATTGGTATTTCAATAGGGATTGCATTGAATCTGTAGATTGCTTTGTGTAGTTTGAACATTTTAATGATGTTAAATCTTCCTGTCTACGGACATAGTATATGCTTCCATTTATTTGTATCTTCCTTAATTTCTTTCTTCAGTGTTCTCTAGTTTTCGGGGTACAGATATTTTACCTCCTTGGTTAAGTTTATTCAGAAGTACTTTATTTTTCTTGTTGCTATGGTAAGAGATTTACTTTCTAGCTCCTATTTCTGATGCTTCATTATTGATATACAAAAATGCCTTTGATTTCTGAATGTTGACTTTACATCCAGCCATTTTGCTAAATTTGCTTATTAGGTCAGGTAGGTTTCTGGTGGAGTCTATCAGGTTTTGTATATATACTATCATGTCATCTGCAAATAATGACAGTTTTATTTCCTCCTTTCCAATTTGGTTGGTTTTGATTCCTTTTCTTCTCTGATCACTATGGCTAGAACTTCCAAAATGATGTTGAACAGAATTGGAGAGAGAGGACAACCTTGTCTCGTTCCAGATCTTAGGGGGAAAGCTTTTAAGTTTTTGCCCACTGAGTATGATGTTGGCTTCAGGTTTCTCATATATGGCCTTTATGATGTTGAGGTATGCTCCCTCTATTCCCATTTTGCTTAGCATTTTATTATAAATGAGTGCTGTACTTTATCGAATGCTTTTTTGGCATCTATTGATATGATCATATGGTCTTTGTCTTTCATTTTATTTATGTGGTGTATTAATATTTATTGATTTGCAAATATTGTAACATCCTTGCATCCCTGGGATGAATCCCATTTGATTATAATGTATGATCTTTTTAATATTTTGCTGCATCTGGCTTGCCAATATATTGTTGAGAATTTTAGCATCTATGTTCATTAGAGATACTGGCCTGTAGTTTTTTTTTTTTTTTTTTTTTAAGATTTTTTTTAATTTATGATTTTCAGAAAGAGGAGAAGGGAGGGAGGCAGAGAGGGAGAGACATCCATGTATGGTTGCCTTTCACCTGCCTCCAGCTATGGACCTGGCTGGAGACCTGGCTTGCAAGCTGTTTATGTGCCCTGGCTGGAAATCGAACCAGCGACCTTTGGGTTCACAGGCCGGCGCCTTATCCACTGAGCCACACCAGCCAGGTGTAGTTTTCTTTTTTAGTTGTGTCTTGACATGGTTTTGGAATTAGAATAATATTGGCCTCATAGAAAGAGTTTGGGAGCCTTCCCTCTCGGATTTTTGGGAATAGGTGGAGAAGGATAGTAGTTAGTTCTTCTCTAAATGTTTGGTAAAATACACCTGTGTAGCAGTCCAGTCTGGGGCTCCTATGGGTTGGGCATTTTTTGATTACTGCTTCAATTTCACTAGTTGTTATTGGTCTATTCAGGCTTGTAGCTTCTTCTGGATTCAGTTTTGGTAGATTATGTTTCCAGAAATTTGTCGATTTCACCCATGTTGTCATATTTGTCATGTAGTTGTAGTAATTTCTTGCAATCCTTTGTATTTCTGAGGTTGTGATTTCTCCTCTGTCATTTATAACTTTTTTTATTTGGGTGTTCTCTTTTTTCTGGATGAGTTTAGTTAAAGGCTTGTCAATTTTGTTTATTTTTTTCAAAAAACCAGTTCCTGGGTGTATTGATTATTTGAATTGTCATTTAATTTTATTATTTTTTAAATATTTTATTTATTATTTTTAGGGAGAGGGGAAGGGAGAGAGACATCAATGGTTGACTTTCACCTGCCTCCAGCCACAGACCTGGCTGGAGACCTGGCTTGCAACCTCATTATGTGCCCTGGCTGGGGAATTGAACCAGCAACCTTTGGGTTTGAAGGCCGGCACCTTGTCCACTGTTCCACTAGGCAGGGCTGAATTGTAGTTTTAGTTTCTAAGTCATTTAATTCTACTCTGATCTTGATTATTTCTTTCCTTCTACTTTCTCTGGGCTTGGTTTATTGTTGCTTCTCTAGTTCTTGCAGCTTTAAGGTTAGGTTGTTTGTATGAGCTTCTTCTTAGGTAGCCCTGTATTGCTATGAATTTCCCTCTAAGGATTGTATTTGCTCTGTCCCAGAGTTTTTGAGCTGTTGTATATTCGTTTTCTTTTGTTTCCAGAAACTTTTTGATTTCTTCATTGATCTCATTGTTTACCCATTCATTACTTAATAGCATGTTATTCAGTCTCCGTGAATTAGAATATTTCTGGCTTTTTCCCTTGAGGTTGGTTTCTAGTTTCAAGCCATTGTGATCTGAGAAGATGCTTGGTATGATTTCAATTTTCCTGTATTTGTGAAGGCTTGTCTTGTGACCTACTTTGTGATCTATCTTCGAGAACTTTCCATGTGCATTTCAAAAGAATGTGTATTTTACTTCTTTGGGGTGAGAAGTTCTGTATATATCACTTAAGTCCATTTCATTTAGACTGCTGTTTAAAGTCACAATATTCTACATGTTTTGTTTTATTATTATTATTTTTTTGCTTGGAAGATCTGTCCATTGTTGATAATGGGGTATTGAAATCCCGTACTATTTGTGTGTTGCTGTCTATATCCTTCTTGAAGTCCTCCAATATTTTCCTTATATATTTGGGTGCTCTTGTATTGGGTGCATATATGTTTACCATGGTTATGTCTTCTTGATGGATTGTTCCCTTAAATATTATGAAATGTCCTTCTTTGCCTGTTATGGCTTCATTGTAAAATCTGTTTTGTCTGAAGTAAGGATTGCTACCCAACCTTTTTTTCATGTCCGTTTACTTGAAATACAGTTTTCTATCCCTTCACTTTCAATCTGTGTCGAGCTTCTGTTCTGAGGTGGGTGTCTTGAAGACAGCATATATGTGGGTCATGTTTTCTTATCCATTCAGGTACCTTATGTCTTTTGACCACTGCACTTAATCCATTTATGTTTAAGGTTATTATTGACAGATAGTTATTATTTTTCCCCCTTTGTATCTGTTTTCCTCTCTGTCTCTTTCTGTTTCTTCATCTTTTTAAAGTAGACCCTTTAGCATCCCTTGCAGCGCAGGTTTGGTGGACGTGCATTATTTTAGCTTTCTTTTGTCTGGGGAACTCCTTATTTCACCTTCCATTTTGAATGAGAGCCTTGCTGAGTAGAGAATTCTTGGTTGTAGCCCTTTGTTTTCTATTACTTGAAATTTTTTTTGCCATTCTCTTCTGGCTTGTGGTGTTTCTGTTGAGTAATCATTTGATAACCTTATTGGAACCCCCATATATGTTATATGCGGTTTCTCTCGATGCTTTTTGGATTCTCTACTTGTCTTTGAAGTTTGCCATTTTGATTATGATGTATCTTAGAGTGGGTTTGTTTGGGTTCATCTTCCTGAACTTGAATAACATTTTCACTCATCAAGTTAGGGAATTTATCTGTCATTACTTTTTAAAACAGGTTTTCCATTCCTTGTTTCTCTTCTCCTTCTGGTATCCCTATGATATGGATATTATTGTTTCACATTGTCCTCTAGCTCTCTAAAACCTCTTCATTCTTTTCTAATCTTTTTTCATTCTGTTTCACTGTCTTGGAATATTTTTCTACGTTGTCCTTCAGCTCGCTGATCAGATCCTCTGCTTCCTCTAGCCTGCTGTTGATTCCTTCTATTGTATTCTTCAATTCAGAAATTGTATTCTTCATTTCCTCCTGGTTTTTACTGATAGTTTCTAAGTCCTTTTTAATGCTAGTGTAGGTCTGGGTAATTTCCTTGTCGCTTCCCTGGAGTTGTTTGTAGTTCCCCTGGAGTTGTTTGTAGTTTTCTTTGAGCTCACTAAGCATTTTGAGTTTCTCCATCATCATTATTTTGAATTGCATGTCTGATAGTTTGCTTGTCTCTATTTCCTTTAGTGATCTTTCTGGCGATTCCTCCTTTCCTTTTGGTGATGGACTGTTTTTTTCCTTCTCCCCATTTTTAGGTTTCTCTTCCGGTTTGCTTTTTAGATTGGTTTTTATGAGTTCCTGTTTTTGTGGTGTCACCCTCTGTCATGTATAGGTGCACTGTGTTTACTTCCTGGATTCACCTCTGGTAAGGTCAGGTCATTTCATAGTCTGGGCCTAGTCAGCCTGTTGGAGCCAACCAGAGATCCAGTTTTGTTTTTTATTTCTGTGCCCTTCAGTTTTTAATCCAGTTGACCTGTGCTCAGATATCAGGTGTAGGTACCACTGGGCTGGACCAATTAGCTCTGTTATAAACCAATCAATCTATGACCAGTGTTCACCTTAGGCACCACTGTCCAGGGCTAGTTAATTCAGTTGTAAGCCAGTCAGAATGTTATCAGCCACCTGGTTCAGATGCAGCTTGGCAAAACAGATTTCGTTCTAAATCCATGAATCTGTGATCAGCCACCATGCTTAGGTGCCACTGGGATAGACAGATTGATTCAGTTGTAATCCGGTGACTCTTTAATTAGGGGTCATCTTAGGTACCACTGGGCCAGGCCAGTTAATTCAGTTATAATCCAGTGAATCTGTGGTCAGCTGCCAGGCTCAGGTGTCACTGAGTGAGCCAGATTGATTCCGTTGTAATCTAATGAATCTGTGATCAGCCTCCAGCCTCAGATGCAGGTTGGTGAGACAGACAGATTCAGTTGTAAATCAGTGAATTTCTGATCAGCCGCCTGGCCCAGGCACCATTGGGATAGACAGACCAACTCAGTTGCACACTGAATCCACAATAAGCCACCAGATTCATACACCACTGGGTGGGACTGACTGACCCAGCTGTAAATCAATGAGTTTGTAATCAGCCACCAGTCTCAGGAAGGCTGAATCAGGTGCAAACCATTGTATCCGTGCTCAGATGCCGGGCTCAGACACTGCAGGACAGGAGAGATTAATTCCGTTGTAAATCAATGAATTGTGATCAGGCACCAGGTTCAGGCATCACTGGGTTGGGCAGATTGCTTCCAGTGGGCAAGGCTATGAGGACCCCTCATACTGAAGCTGCTTGGCACAGCCATAGTCCGACTGAGGTGTGGGCGATGAGTCAGCATTCGGTTCTTCTTGGCTGCTCCCTCATTTCTCTCTTCTATGCCACCACTGCAAACTCTCCCCAAGTGTCTCCAGTCCACTCTACCCTCCCTTCTCTGGAGCCCAGGGTAGGTGGGTGCCAATGTGTATTTGTTGTGGTAACCTTAGTAGTTCTCTGTCTCCAGTGCTCTCAGGCTAGTAAACCCCATGGCTTTCCGCCTTTCTCAGCTGTATGTTGTTTTACTCTCTGCAGTGTTGCTGTAGGCTGGGAAACCCAGCTGGGGAACCAGAACCCACCCTTCTCTGGTGGGGCCCCTGACTCCATCCCTTTGGCTGCTGCCTCCAGTGGGGGCCCATCCAGCCCTGTCATGTTTCCACACGTCCTACCAGTTACATTGTGATGAAGCGTCCTCTTCTGTTCTGTCTGTGGTTATAAGACTTTCCAGCTAGTGTTCTATTGGTTATTCCAGATGACTTTTTCCCAATTAAGTTGTAATTCCATATAGGTTCTGGGAGGAGATTGGTGTAGCTCCACTTACTCTGCTGCCATCTTGGTCCCCTCCTACTTTTCCTTTTTGATTTGTATTTTTTTAATCAAAGACCATCCTGTGGACTATTGAAATAAAATGAACATTTAATGATTAGATCAAGTGATAAAGAATAGCAGCAAACCAAAATAGATTATACTTAGGTGGTCTCATAAAATTATAACCAAATGGTACTGGCTGTTGAAATTATGAATAATGTTGAAATTATGCATAACATTGGCAGCATTTGGACAGAGGAAAAGAGACAGTAAACCAGGTTCCATGTCTGCCTTAAAATCAGGTGACCAAGAAACTGACTGACAGATGCCTGCCTAGGAGTAGCAGAGGGTGATAAGATTACATTGCATGTATTTAAAAGGTGTTGTTCTTTTTCATAGGTGATTTCTCACTATCAATGTAAAGAGCAGCGTGACGCCAAC
Source organism: Noctilio leporinus (assembly GCA_004026585.1). NCBI lineage: Eukaryota > Metazoa > Chordata > Mammalia > Chiroptera > Noctilionidae > Noctilio > Noctilio leporinus. The sequence continues at coordinate 46,579 of PVIW01009374.1, forward strand.
AGATTTGAGAAAATCAGCAACATTATTAAACAGTTTAAGCTGAGCTGCAGGTAAGAGATCTTGTGTGATCTCTTTATCTCTGGAAAAAAGTACCGTTATTTTCAAGAGGTTCAAACAACAGTAGTGGATCACACGTCTATAGCCAGAATAGTTCCTTCAATTGAAAAGAAAGCTTAACTCTTAAGGGAGCCTACAATTGACTGAGGTGAACAAAATTCATTGTTCTTTCATGTAAATTCAAGTGCTACTGAAGAAGCATTTGAAAAATATCTAAGCAGAGTACCCTTTTGAGATATTTGATCCTGTTTGGGAGGAAATGAAAAATGTCTAAGAGAGTTTGAAAAAGAAGAAAGAAGGATAATTTACCCTACCAAATATTAAAATTTTATATAAAACGACAGTAATTAAAATACAGAGGTACTGATTCAGGAATGATACAAAATAGAGAGTCTAGAAATGTCTCATGTTGCCTCAGCTTTGATTAAATACAATTTGAGTCTTGGCATTGTGAATATAGGAAGATGGAATGAGTGAACATCATAATTTAGTAAAGATTTAAGAATCAAAATCCTTATTTGGGTAAATCTTTGAGCCTAGACAATAGAATAGTGAAGTTGACTTCTTTTATGTCTTAGCATAGAAGGCACTTTGAGACTTTCTGGCATATTTAATGCTAATCTTTTCAAGAAGAAATATTGACTGACATACAAATATAACTGCCTTGTTTGTTTTCAAAGAAATGGGATCATTTCTTGAATCTCGGTGTAACTAAAATTCAAAAGTTAATGTCAATGGTAATTTCAACTGAAAAAGCTTCTTAAATAGTAGAGAAATATTTTATAACATAATTTTAAAACATGGGTCTAAGACTAAACTCACTTTTATTTCACAGTCAATATCAAGTTCTAACTCTCTTTCTAAGTCACTTTCCAGAACATGTTAAATTCAGCATTACAGTTTCCTTGGAAAACAAAGTGGAGTTAATCATTAAGAGTCTTCAAGAAGTGGTGAACTGACATATAATTCTATGTAAACGTTTAACCTAAAAGAAAAGTTTCTTATATTGCTATTATTTTATGTTCTTTACTCTTTTCTCTTTTCTCCCATAGCAAGCTGGCTGCCTCTTTCCAGAGCATGGAAGTCAGGAACTCTAACTTCGCTGCTTTCATTGATATCTTTACATCCAACACTTATGTGATGGTTGTGATGTCTGACCCATCCATTCGTAAGTTTAAATTTAGTGGATATAGGTTCATAGCCACATGTTTATTAAACCAAGTGTTCTAAAAGTAGGATTTTATTAGGTACTGAAAGACTTTTGCAGTGAGGATGGTTACATAACAGTGAGTGTACTTAAGGCAACTGACCTGTACATTTAATAATTATGAAATTTGTAAATTTCTTGTTAGGTATATTTTACCAGAAAAACCATCTTAATACTAGTAATAAATGTTTTTCTATTTAATAATGTATATTTTGAAGCTTAAAGATTTAACTTAGGCTTTAGGGTATTATGTTTTATTCTTGAGAACTTCAGAAATCAAATAAATAAATCTAGGGATTTTAAAGAAAAGAGAATAGATTTTAAAAGATTAGTTGATCTAAGCTGTGAACTATCAAATGTTGAACCATTTTATATGTCATAATATATTTTTAAGTACCATATTCCCATATTTGTTTTATGGCCACAAAGGGAGGTATTTGGTGTTTCCATGCCACAATAGCCATATCCATATCAACCATTGAAGTAAAGGTTCGAGCAGTATTTTCAAGATGTCCCCAGAAGTTTAAATTATCTCAGATCCACCAATTTTTACCATCTTAGGTTAATGTAACAAAGGTAATGGGTTTTATACTATTAGCCTCCAAATAAAAAATTTGAAACATTTATGTTGGAAATTTGGTGTTTAAAATATAAATACACCTATTTTTTGAAAGATTTTATTTATTATTTTTAGAAAGAAGGGGAGGGATAGAGGCAGAGAGGAAGAAAGACATCAATGTATGATTGCCTTTCACCTGCCTCCAGCTACAGACCTGGCTGGGGAATTGAACCAGTGACCTTTGGGTTCGCAGGTTAGCCATGTGCCAGAGCTAAATACACCTATTTTTTCAAAAAAATTAAACCCTGGTTAACTTGGAGCCTCCAATTCCTGAGTGTTAACTGTGACATACTACGTTGAGGGGTTTGGCTTTCTTTTGTTTGCTTATTTGTTTTTATTAGGCATTCCTTTGACTGACTGTACTTATTTTGTCGGGTATCTCCCCTACCCCTACCCTCAGCTTCTGCAGCTACTCTGATCAATATCCGCAATGCCAGGAAACACTTCGAAAAGCTGGAAAGAGTGGATGGACCAAAGCAGTGTCTTCTCATGCGCTAAACATTGCCAAAAGTTGTTTCAGAAAAAAATTGAAATACTGTTTCTTAAGCTTAATGTTGTATTTGTGTATGTAGGCTCTGAAATGTTGGGATGCTTACCAACTCTGTAGTTCTTCCTACAATCCCCAGTCTTATCGTTTAACCTTGAATGCTGTTTACTCAAATAGCCAGTGAGAAATTAGATGAGCTGTCTATAAAATTGTTGTGATGTAAAAATAGGTAATATGTGTAAGTGTTTCTGATAATAAGGCTCTAATAGTATGTTCTGATAATCTGGTTCCAGTAATTGTGTGTGCCAAAACATCTTCCAACATTGTCTTGTATTCTTTATCTGATAGTAACTTAGAAGTTTAGAATATTACTGTTTTCTCAGCATGCATTAAAAGTATTCCTTAACTCCAATTGTAAATAAACTTTTGCTGTTAGGGATTTCATTGTCTGTTTTTCTTTTCCTTGTTTATTTACATTTTCCCTAGATAGAGCAAGTGAATTTCAGTTGTCCTAGGGGGGAGGGGTTCCTATTGGTTGGGAAATAGTACAAAATAAATTTGGATGTGAATGATGGAGCCTGATTATAGCCTTAAATCAAGGCAGAATAGTTTAGATATAATGGGTTAGGGAATAGGAAACCATTGTAGGCTTTTGAGGAGGGGAATTACATGAAAGGAATTTTGAAAGAAAATTGAACTAGAGTCTATGGGTGACTAATGGCAGTTGGGGAAGTTCTGATAGTAATCCAGGCCTGAAGTATGTTAAAAACCTGTTCCAGGATGTACCTGGAGAAGGAATGAATAAAAGTTGAGGGGATCAAGAAATTAGCATGGACGACCCATGGACATGGACAACATAGGGGATTGACTGTGGGAGCAGGGATGGGGAGGGTGGGGCAGAGGAGAGCAGTGGGGGGAAATGGGATGAATATAATAACAATAAAATCAAATTTTAAAAAAGTTGAGGGGAAATAAGATTTGTGAGATGTAACTTTCCATTTTTAAAGTCTGGGAATGGTTAATTTTATATATTCTATAATACCTAATGGGATATGCCTTTATTTTGCTAGTCAAGTGGTACTAAAACCTTTTTCAAGCTGAGAGTTATAGTTGACATCATCACCTAAGGAAAACATGAAGCATTGTGAACTGGGAGAAATGGAGTCTAATAACACTTAACTAGAAGTACTCAAATCCCTAACTTTTTCAGTTTCTATAGATAGGATAACACAAAAGTATTTAGGGAATCTATGGCACAGTAGACTCATAATTTCTCTTGTATCTTTAAAAAAATTTGTTTTGTAATTTTTCCCATTACTATTTCATCCCTTTATTCTCTTGTTTCTATGTCATGAAGAAGCTTCTTACAGGCCACCAGAATTTCACTTTTTCCCATCTTATTATCCCTCTGTTTTTAGGTAGGAGGCTATCCTTTTTATACAACCTCTACATCTAAGTTATAACTAGAATCTGAGCAAGAGTTGAACCAAGAGCAAATAGAGTAATGATATAACTTGTGGGGGTTTTTTACATGCTCATCTAATTTAATGCAATTTACAATTGCATAAAAAATTACCTAGGAATAAATTTAACCAAGGAGGTAAAAGACCTGTACTCTGAAAACTATAAGACACTGAAGAAAGAAATTGAAGATACAAATAAGTGGGAGCATATACTGTGCACCTGGATAGAAAGAATATTGCTAAAATGTACATACTGCCCAAAAACAATCCATAGATTCAGTGCAACCCTATCAAAATATCAATGGAATTTTTCACAGAACTAGAGGAAATAATCCTAAAATTTGTATGATCCCACAAAATAGCCTGAATAGTCAAAGCAATCTTGAGGAAGAGTTGGAGGTATCACATGACCTGACACCAAACTATACTACTAGGCTATAGTGATCAAAATAGTATGATTCTGGCACAAAAACAGACAAACAATAGAGATCCCAGAAATAAATCCATACCCATATACTCTATGTCAAAGGAGGCAGCAAGATACAATGGGGTAAAGTCAGTATCTTCAGTAAGTAGTGTTGGGAAATTAGACATGCAAAAGAATGACACTAGATTTTCCAAGATGGCGACAGAGTAGAGAGCAGTGCTGATGGTGTTCTCGAGTACCAAAGCAGCTGGAGGACAGGATAAGGAGCGTGAGACGTCTTCAGGACCCTAGGGATTGGAACAGACAGCATCTGGACACGGGAACAGAGCCCAGAGGCAGAGGAGGCCAGCAGGACAGTGGGTGAGGCGTTCCCGACCGACCGGCCGGTGGGCCGAGGTCGGCTCTGGGCGGGGGCGGCTCTGCCCAGAGGGGCGCATTTGACTGGGGCCAGTTCCGGGCTCGCTGGTGACTGGAAGTCTCAACAGAGAAGTGCGGGTGGCGAGGGCGAACGCCGTAGGGAACCCGGAATTGAACTCTTGCGGGGGGGGGGGACTGTGTGAGGGGCTCACTCCGGCAAAGGGGAGAGGAGGCTCTGTGCGCGCGCGCGGGGCTAGAGGCAGAGAAGAAGAGTCCTGCGGGAAGCCGGAGTGGGGGAGCGGGAAGGGCACCAGCGGGGCGGCGAGAGGGCCGAAACCAGAGCTGCTGGGCCACCAGGGAAACAGCAGCTGGAAGCCACTGCGAGGGGGGAGGCCCAGCCCTGCGCAACCACACAGGCCCCCGGGCTCCGCGGGAAAATCCAAACGGCGAGCCGGAGAGCCGGCAAGCCGGGAACTAGTGGCAGGAGACCCGCCATTGCCGGAGACAAAGGCCGCGCCGCCCACGCCTGGGAGGGGCTCATCACAGAGGCCGCGTAAAGGACTCCACGGAGAGCTGATTGGCTTGGAGACGTGGTGCCCGCCCCGGAAGGGCGGGACAGTGTAGGCGGACCCCGGACAGTGTTGACTGACAGGCCCGGCCTCCTCCCGGAACTGCGGGGGCGGGACCAGTCGTCACAGGGACCAGCGAAATTGCGGGCTGCCCTGCAGAAGTGCTGGGGGCGCGTCCTGGGCCGGAACCTCCGCCAGGAGTGGGAGGGGGCTCCCTGCGGGCTCCAGAACACCAGCAACCCTAACACCCAGCCAGGCTGCTGAAGGCCCAGCCTACCTGGGGGCAGACACTCAGAATCAGCCCTACTGCCAATCAGAGGCCCTGCCACGCACCAAGACTGGCTAGAATATAGACTGTAGACTGTAAAGTCCTGACCAAGAAAAAGAGGCAGCATCAGGAAAGGGATTGATGCCAATCTCAAGCACCTGAATTATACCGAGAGCAATATGAACTATTAAGCCCCAACATATCCTTTGCAAAAGTTGCTCCTCACATATTCTTAATCCCCCCTATACCTCAATCCACCTAAATATCCAAGACCCTCCCCTACTCTCGAATTAAAGTCTGTTCACTCTGTGGCTATAACACATTCCCAGTCCTCAATCTAA